>PVJX010009773.1:0-59698 GCA_004027295.1 Dolichotis patagonum
AAAAAAGAGGAGAAATTAATGAAATTGAGACTAAAAAAATACAAAGAATTGATGAAGAATTGGTTCTTTGAAAGGTTAAACTTAATAGACAAAATACTTAACCAATCTTAACCAAAGCAAGAAGAGCAAAGCACCAAATCTGTGCAAATAGAAATGAAAAAGGGAAAACCACGATAGATTCTGTTCAACTCCAGATCATTGGTAACTATTTTGGGACTCTAATAAAATGGAACATTCAGAAGAAATAGATAAATTCATACATATGAACTACCAAAGCAGAACCAAGAACATATAAATCCTGAATAATCTAAGTAAATGAAATTGAAGAAGTAATAAAAAGCTACTAAGAAAAGCCCAGGTCCTGATGGATTCGCTGCCAAGTTCTATAAGAACTTTAGAGAAGATCTAATGCCAATACTCTCAATGCTCTTTAATGAGGTTAAATGGGAAGCAGTATTCTCGAAGTCATTCCTGAAAGCAGGCATTACCCTAAGTACAAAGCCATAGAAGGACTCAACACTCTTTAACAAACATCACTGCAAAAGTCCTGAAGATACTTGCCCAAAGAATGCTGCATGTCATCGGAAAGATCATGCATCATGACCCCCTGTTCAGTTTATTTTCTTGCTGTGAAGATGAAAGTGATGACTTCTAAGATTTTTAGACGTCAGGGCTTAATTTTTATAAATTGATCTTGCACTTGGTAGCTTTTCAGAATTCTCTTAATAGTTTTAGTTGATTCTATTGCATTTTTTCATGCTATCTGCAAATAATTACAGCTTTGTATATTTTTTTCAAATTACATTTTCTATTCCTTTTTTTCCTGTTACACTGGAATTTTGCTTTCTTTAGTGACTGCTAAAGTTCTACAAATTGCTGAGTATAGTGGCTGTATATAGGAGAATATATTACTATCTCGACTCTGTAAAACTTCTGTAACATTTTCTTTCTGATGTATGCACTCTGAAATTATTTATTCTTCCAGAAATTTAGAATTTTAACTGGCTGATGTCTAGTTTCTCGCTTTTACTTTCTTTTTTAGGCAGGGTCTCACTATGCAGTTCAGGCTGGCCTTGACTTTACCATGTAGCCTAAGTTGACCTGGAACTCAAGATGATCCTCCTGCCTCAGCCTCCTGAGTTCTGGGATTACAGGTATATGTCACCATGCCTAGCTTTTATTTTTAAATGATCAGAGTTTGGACTTTAAAGTTAAAATACTAGGTTAATAGTTTTCAAAGGCTTGATTTGAATGACAAATATTGGTTGAATTATACTTTTCTGCATATTGAAGGAATCACATACATTTTCTTTGAAATCTGTTTATGAGGTTAACTATAGTGGTTTTCTAATATTAATTCATCTTTGGATTCCTTGGATAAATTCAGCATGGTCACGATATAGTATTACTTGTCAAATACTTCTGATTTGGTTTCCTAATGTCATAGTCTCATGAGCTAATTTGTTTCAGACAATTCAAAAAGTTTTTGAAATCTTGTCTATAAACAAAGAATTTTCCTCCAATCTAATACTTTCTCTCTCTGAAAATCACCATTGAAATATGAAGATCTTAATTTATGTTTTATTAGATAGCTTATAAATTTTATTGGGTAATATGTAATTGATTCTATGATGCTTAAAGACCTTTTGGCTCAGATCAATGTTATTAATGGTTAGTTTTTATTATACTCACTTTTACAATACCATATACACACGATATTGTCTGGGTGCTTTGATGTAATAGAGTCAAAGTTAAGTTTCTTTATAAATATATTCAGTAACTTATTTAGCAAACATTTATTGACTATCTACTACACATCAAGTACTGTTCTAGATGCTAAGGATACAGCAAAGAAAAAATTTCTTGCCCTAATGGAGCATCCTGGGAAGAGTCCTAAGATCCTTGAGCCAGCCTCCTTAGGTATCAAACTAGATATTTTCACAAAAGTAGCATTGTAAAAGTCTTCTTAGGACCTAATATGATCTCAGAATAGAAACAGAACATTGTAATATTCCACAATTTATATAGAAATGTTCTTGTTAGCCATCTTTTTTTGTCTAGGAATGAAACTTTGGTAGACCATTTTCAATAAATAAGAAAATGACCTTACCATTATAGACCACTTTTCATTCAAAAATTAACTTTATAGTACTTTTTGATTACAGATTATGTAAATATGAAACATTCATTCATAATCAAGCATGGAGTATATTTTATTGTAAAAATTATTTGCTGTGTATATTTATTTTCAAATGACTTATATAAATTGATTTTACTATATCAAATGAACATGTAGCATATTCTGAAAATATTTCTTCAGAAGCCCACAAATACAAATTTATATATATTTTTTATTAAAAATTAATGAATGCATTATTCAAATACAGGAAACATTCATTTTGATTTACATTTAGCAACTCAATTTTTATTAATTGAAATAATTAGGAATCACTTTTAAATTACAGAGCAATTTATAGTAGATAAGTAAATTAATAATAATTACATGTTTACCAAGTTTGTAAACATGGAATTTTAGTTCTAATACAATTTTTCATTTAAAATAAAGACAAAATCACAGCAAATCCAAAAACTGTCAAACTGAGAGCAGATATATTGGCACATAAAGCAGGAGCACTGGATTGTTGTAGAGGAATAAACTTGGTTACATGTGCAATGTTAGAAACCTCTGAGGTGAGATTTGCTTTACTGATGGTTTGAATTGCAATATAGACCCCGGTGCCATTTTCGATATTAAGAGATTCTGTTTTAAATTCAAAGTGTTCTGCTGAGCCGGCTTCCTTAGGTATCAAACTAGAAGTATTCACTAAAATAGCGTTGTGAAAGTCATCTTGGAGATCCAGGAAATGTTTACTTATTCTTATAATATAACTATCAGCTGGAAAACAAATAGTTCAGGTGCATTAAAAACACTGGGCTACTTTACTGCCACCACACTGCCTCATGTTCAGGGACAGTGAGGAATGTACACCAGAGTTTAGTTATAGAAATCCAAGCTATGGATTTTGTCTAGTTATCCCATTTTCTCTAAGAACAGACATAAAAACAGCTTTTTATGTTGTTACCTACTCACAGAAAAATTTAATTCAGTATCAGATAGTACATGTTTCAGCTAGATGTCTTTGTTTAAAATGAGAAATATAAAGAAAGCTGAACCCATTTTTAAATTTAGAACAAAGAAAACAAAAATGTCCCAGAATAATAATGACATTTAGTACCTTACCTCTATGTTGTTTCTTATTAAATTTAAAGGGAGAAACAGGAGGATAAGTAAGAGAGAGGTAAAGATGTAGGGATAAAAAGCAATAAAAGGCAGAGATTGTAATGTGTACTAATTCAATATGCTCAGAAGCTAGGTAGACCTTGACTAACATGCTAATTATACTACTTTTTAGCCATGCAACAAAAATTTATTTAACTTCTCTTATTTCCATCTTTTATTTTATAAAATAGTCATTCAATTTCTTTACCAAGGATTTATCAAATGCCTGGTATTCTAGTGGGGAGCACTATACAGGATAATGTATTAAAATTATTTCATACAAATTAATAGATAATTAATGATATGTTAATTATTATGTCTTATTTTATTAAGAAAGGAAAAAAAGGTCCACATATGTTTCATTCTATATCACTTTTTGAAATTGACTAGAGTCCTTGATATAGAAGTGTCTTCTTATATTTTGAAATGTGAGAATAAAATATCTAATGTCCTTTTTCTGATATGAAGACTTTGTTTTTTATGTTTTCAGGAAATTTTCAAGGTATTTCATGTGTGTGATAAATAGCTTTGATTTATTAATTTTTAAATATTCAGGGATTCTGCTTAATATTTGTATGCATACACATCATTAATCCATTCTATCATTCTTCACTCAAACTCTGTGCCCCATGTAGGTAGATCCATAGACCTATCAATCTCTTACTTTGATTTAATATTCCACTGTAAAGTTTTGGTTTCTTGACCTCAATCATACTTTTTGGTTTCTGTGATGTACTTCCTTGTCCTTATTTATGCAAATTTTATACATTTTTCCAGGCCTAGCCAAGGCTTGATTTCTCATAAAGTCTTGGTCAAGACTTCAGAATTTTGTCCTGATGACCCTAACGACTTTCTTCCATGAACACCTATTGCATGACATGTAATTTTTCAGATTGTTTTGTGGAAATTCATTTTTCTTTTTCCTCTTTTTTCTTTTTCATTTCTGTCTTTTTGAGACAAGGTTTCACTATGCAGTTCAGGTTGGCCTTGAGCTCACTTTGGAGCCCAGGCTGGTCTCAAACTTGCAAGGGTCCTCCTGCCTCAGCCTCCCAAGGGATTACAGGCATGTGCCACCATGCCCAGCTTTAGAAATTCATTTTTCTATTTCAATGTCATACCATAACTCTTGAGAGTGGACACAATTTTTTTTCTTTTACAATAGTTTCAGTATGATCCTCTGTTGGGCACATACTTTATCTCCTTAATTGCTTGTTGGCCAACAATTCAGTTGATACTCAAAATGAGGAAGTTAGAGAATTATAAAATATTGGGATCATAAATTTTTGTTTTGGTAATTCTGGGTCTTCTGTTCTAATTTACATATTTGACAGGTATGGAAATTTTGTCCTTGGTAATTAAAGTATTTCACTCAAGATTATATAGATTTTCATTTATTTGTTAAGAGAATGCTACTCCTGGACTTTTGCAATAACATTTCAGCTGCTGTTATGTTATCTCCTCCTGTTTGTCACAGAAAAGGATTATATCATGAGTGTTTAGGCATTTATGGTTATACATAGTGAAGAAGATCTTTCTCAGTGTCCATAAGGAATGAATTCCTCCTACTGTTAGTTCCTATACTCAGCATGAAGAATATGTATTATGAGCCTGATCTTGCATTGATGGCTTTTGGGGGGGGTACTGGGGATTGAACTCACAACCTCACACTGTCAGGCACTTACGCCACCGAGCTAAATATCCGGCCTGATGGGTTGGTCTTTACTGAATTGGATTTAGAACTAATGTTTTGTGAGGTGCCTTTTTCTGTGGTAGAATTGGATATTTTTCATTTTATTTGATTTTGTCATGTGCTTAAAAATCATACCATAAGAAAATAATGTTTTTCAGAGGTGGTCACAATAAGTCAACTACACTGAAGTTCGAAAGATTTGCTAGTGGTTATTTTATATTTTCAAGGCTGCTGAAAGATCATTTTCTGTGTATAGTTAAGATAAAAAGAAACACAGCTTTGAAAATGCTCTATGGAGAATGAAAAGTTGAAAAGTACCTTTCATTTTGAAAATGTACAGTAACAGGTTTATGTAACCTGTGATAAATTGTACTAAATATGTGGTGTTTCAGCACTGGCAATGTATATTATATATATATATATAAAATATATATATATATTTTATATATAAAAATATATAATAATAATTATTATTATTACTGCTTCCATTGTTCCACCTAAAGGGAAGTAGCATGGGCCATAAGAATCTACTAGTCTACATAATACTGGAATGTGTTAAGTATTCAGTAAAGAATGATTAAATTTAGTTATATTTAAACATGGAAATGTTTTAAAATTTTAAAAATTTATTATTAGGAACTTTGGATAAATGAAATACATTGACCTTGAACTTTTTTCTAACTCCATGGCCAAATTTTCCAACCTAGTGAGCTTCTCTGCACATGAACTTTTCTCTGTGGGGTATTTTTACTTAATTAGGCTAACTGCTGTCGTTCTTTAAGACTCAGCTAAGGGATACTCTCCCCTAGGAAGCTTTTTAAGATATGCACCATGATCTTAACTCTCAGCTAGAGGTTTGTGGCCCACCTAGGAGCTGCCATATTATTCTGTGTCTACAGCAGCCTGTCTCTTACATTTTATGAATGTATCTAATTTTTGAGAGTAAAGAATGTTTCTAGGGACCTAACAGTTTTCGAAAATTCAACAGAATGTCAATAAATGAATAAAATTGTATAAGTACAGAAATACTTTGAAAAAATTTTCTTTGTTAAGGAGAAAAGAACATAATAGAAAACTATTGTGTCTTCTTGAAGTAATTTTAAAATGGTTCAAACTTGTGAGAAGCATTCTGGTGCAACAGAATCTAATGCGTAAGACCAGGTTACAGTTCTATTACTAAACATAGAAATAAGTTGAATCAGTGTATTATTGGTTTCCACATTTTAAAATAAATGCATAATGCTATATGTAGACACTTATAAATGTTATTTATAAATGAGACAATGGAAAATTCCAAGCAAATGAAAACCGATGGGATTTCTTGTAGCATATTTTAAAACTTAATATCAAACTCACCTTTTCCTTTATCAAGGACATTGCCAGGAGCAGTCCATGAAAGTTGAATATAATCTTGAAATTTAGCCTGAAGGTCTGCAATTTTACTGGGTGGGAACACAGGAGTATGGTTACCCTTAAAAGGCGCTCCAGACACAATAAATGACTCTGCAGAGCTTAGTCTGCTGAAGTCATCCACTTCAACTTTTGGAACATCTTTGACTTCAGGTCTGAGTGGGTTCATTATAATTTTGCCTACCAAACAAACAAACAAACAAATGGTAATATTGTAACCTTTCCTATTTCCATGTTTATTTCTTACCAAGTAAGGTAATCTTGCTGTTGTAAATGATTAGTGCTGATGGCAAACATTAAAAAAGTGAAGCTTTTAGTGAAGCATTTTAATGTTTGGAAATTGACAAGGACACCATATGCCACCTTAAAACTCTCTTTTCACTTGTCTTTTTACAGTACTTGACTGTACGTTCTTTGAGTTCTTTGCATCTTATTTACCTTGTAGCTCCTGCGGCTGGTACAGTGTTGGCCGCATCAGAGATAATCAGTAAATTTTTATTTCATTGTGAATGAAATGAACCAAGTAGGATGTGAACAAAACGTGCAAACATAGACTGTGGTAGGTCCATTAATAGAAATGCGAGTTGGGAAAATATAGATGATATACTTGTGTTCTCTATAGTACTTTACATTTTCAATGTTTGCCATATGCAATTTACCTAAATAGGTTATTATTTCTGTTTCAGTGCCACTTACCATTTTCAACATAACCAGGTATATACAGAGCCTTACTCTGTTGTCTTAAACTTAGTCTAGCTGTGTATTTTCTTGCCTGGGTGTGAACTTTTAAGCTGTATCTACCATTTCCTTGGTAATCTGTGAAATATCTTGAGTAAATGCCATCATTTTTGACAGTATCAGCACCTAGACATTGAGATGTAATAATTAGTCATCAGGAATGGTGATATCAGCAATTTGGAAGACTGTATAGTACAGTGTTTTAAGTACATGAACCTTGGGATGATACTATTTTGGTTTGAAGTCTAATTCACGATAGGCATTTAATTAATACTAGCTGTTATTATTATCATTTCAAAAAGAAGCTTATCAAAATATAGAAAATACAACTTGCTGGAGCTAGCACATGTGAAACACTGACACAAATGAAAATGGGGAAAAGTTGTACTCTTAATGCCCCCGTAAGTCAGATATGGAGGGCACATGACTGTAATTCCAGCCTTCTGGTGGTTGAGGTGGGAAAATTGAAAGTTCAAGTCCAGCTTGGGCAATTGAGCAATTAAGTGATATCCTGGTCTCAAAATAAGCAAATATAAAAAAGGGCCAGGTCAGTAGCTCAGTGTGAAGGCCCTAAATTCAATCTGTAGTACTGCAAACAAAACAAAACAAAACAAAACAAAACAAAACAAAACTCTACAACAACAACAAAAAGTTCCATGGAAAAAGTAAAATTGTTCATGATGTTTAAAGATAATTATTCTTATGTCTGTGCTTTGTCAAGATAACTAAGTGAAAAATTTAAAAAACATTACAGTTAAATGTAATTTTCTTTAAATTATGATTAAGCAGCATATACAGGAAATATTCACTTCCAAATTATGGAATCCTGTGGGAGGATTTAAAATTCAATAGAAGTTGATGCAGATTCTTATTACCTACTCCATTGTCCCAGAGCTCCAGTGTTACTTGATTTCCATCTTCAGCTTCTATTATAGCTGTTACACTGACTCCCAGAACAGGCAAAAACCCTTGACTGAGATGTGCATAGACAATCATTGGATTAGGGTGATGTGCTGTATTTTGACTCATATGAACAGTTGCAGGTATTGGGAGTGTGATGGGACTTTTTGCTCATGTGGTCGCTGTCAGCGTTATCAATTGAGAGTTGACATGCTTATTATGAAGGCTGTAAGTCCATCTGCCTGTCTGAAAATTTAAAAAAAATGTCTTCAAGAGCTTTTGTAGTATTTTCCTACTCTTAAATTTAGAATAAAATATTATTTAGAAATTTAAAATGATTTTTCATATTTGATTTTACAAAGTAGTGAATAGTGTGATTTTATTACTTTATTTGGCTTCTTTTATGACAGATGATCTGTTATTATTTCAACATCAACAATGTATGAAGCTGTTGCTTTTATTTTTTTAACATAGGAATTGACTAATAAACATAATGAAAATAAAAATAGATCTACCTCTGCAACGCTTGGTATTCGAAGTCGGGCAGAATGAATATTTAGCTTATCTTCTTTGAAGTCTGAGGTTTCGTATATTTTTCCTTTTGGATCCTGAAGAATAATCTCTGGCTTTCTTATTGTCCAAGTGACAACAAGGAAAGTGTCATTTCCAATTGTACTGTCCACAAGCACTGTACCGTTTGCCCATTTATTCCTTGTAATGTTAAAAGCTTTACTTTCCAACTATTACAAATGAAAGCACACATAAAATGCACTTATTATTAGAGGAAATGGAATTTTAAAGTTTAGTTCAGAGTAATTTTAAATTTGAAATTTTAATTAAAGTAAGAATTAAAAATTTTTCCAAATAATATTTATGATTTTAAAGAAGAATGCAAAAAAAAAGTGGTGATGTGTCATGGAAAAGGAAATTGCATAAAGATCTTTTTGTTCTACACACCTGAAATATTTTTATGCAAAATATTTATTATAGAAAGAAAGGTTAATAATTTGGATAATAGAAATTTATTACAACTGTGAGAAAGCAAGAAAATGTTTTAATATTACTCACTTGAAGAGACTGCTGAGCAATGTTTCCACTTCTAGATGAAATTCTGCTGAAAGTATCAATAAGCCCATTTATGTCTTTATAGACATAAAAGCGATGTCCTCCTAAAATGGAAAAATCACATTTTTGAAGTAATTAAAACACTGTAAAATACACTGAAAATGTCTTGTTAAATTTAAAAGATGAATTTCATGAACTTTCAATATATCAGCATCTCAACTAATCCCACAAAACTAAAACATTGCTCAAAATAAGTAGAATAAATAAGAATAAAGGAACATTTAAAGATAGATCATTTTATTGTTTTTATAACAATCATCAAATGTTAAATGTATGCCAATTAGTAAAGTTAAGCCCTAAGTAATATTATACAAATGAAATTTAAGATAATTCTTATGAATTTGCGACTTCTTTTCTAGTTGGATCAAAAACACGCCAAGACAATTAGAGGGCAGCAATTCAGAATAAAGCAAAAATTGATTATACAAAATAAATAATATGGGAGTTAAAGAATAGAGAGTTTATTTGGTTGTGAGGAGTTAGGAAAGAATAGATTGTGTAGGGCAAGAATTAACACAAGTGGCTGCCACAAATAAGATAATCTATATGTACTTATTGAACTAATAAATGGCAGAGAGGCCACTTGGAAGACTACTGAAGTAGCCCAGGCAAGGGGTTGTGAAGACTGCTTAGGACGCGGTGGGAGGACAGAAGCAGAGTGGGATGATGGAAAGAGGTCTGAATTGGCACTCAAGGTTCTAGCTATGGCACTGGGAAAACGTGTAGTTTCTAGGTTTCCACTTCCTTTTCTATAAAACAGAGACGTCTAAATCTTCACTGTAAGATTGAATGGTATTTTGGAATTAAGCAATAATTTTGAACTTTGTCAGTAACCATAGGGAAAGAATGTTCTGTTTAGTGGTATTGACAAAAAGTAGATGAGCAGTGAATGAAGATAGAAAATATTGAATAAGTTGAGAAGTTAATTCCAGGATTTCCATGAAGAAGCAGAGAGAGAAAAGAAACTAATTGGGAAGACAAATAAAAGACAAATAATTAATTCTGGTGGGAGATACTTGTGCAGGTTTATAGTTTGTGGAGAAACAACCTACGGAATGGGAGAGACTAGAAATTTATGTTCTATTGAAACTTTTTATTCCATAGGTTTACCTGTCATATTTGACAGGACCTCCAGTTCTTTGGCAGCAGAAGGTCCCAGAGCAATGGTGTGGATGATTGCACCACTTCGTCTGACCTCCTCAAAGCATGAGCTTATCCCATTATCTTGCCCATCTGTTAGCAATATGATTTCAGAACCAGATGTACTCTGGTTACTCTTGGTAATTGCCTAATAGTAAGAAGCCAGGTTGTTAATTACAGAAAGTCATTTCTGAATAAATGCAAACTAAGAATAAACTTGTTTTATAGTCTTATGCATCATAGTAAGCAAAAGGAAACTTTTTGCATTATCATTTCAGACTGAGTTGGCATATAGGAATGAGTGTAATATATAGGTTTCTAAAGCTACAGTTGTAACACCATATATATATATGTATATATATGCCCAAAGATGACTTTGTGAGGTTAAATAATTATGTGCTTTTTAAATGTATTTTATTTGGCAATTTCCAGGCTTTCTCAGAAAAGCTATTGACTTGCTATGTAGAAGAAAGTTCATAAACTTATCAATTATTATAATTAACATTTTTCCAGTAAGAATATTAGCTAATATCTTTGCCATTAGATACCTAAAGATGAAAACAACTCTTCCATTTGTTAAATAGAATAATGTTTATTTTAGCCATTTTTAAGACACACACACACACACACACACATACACACAAATGAGTTCTATAGAAAGCTTAGATTAGTAATTGAGTTTATGGATTTTAGAGTCAAAAAGACCAGAGTTTAAATACTAGATCTGGCAATTATTGCCTATATAACCTAGAGAAAGATTTAATTACTTTGAACCTCAGTTTCCATATGTACAAAATGGACATAATAATATGCAATTCACAAATTAATAGTAAGTCTGTAAGATCATACGTGTAAAACATTCAATGCAGGTAATAATATATGGTCAATAAATATTAACTGATATTGTTGATTTATAACTAAAATGTTTATGTACTGATATGCTTTCATTGTTTAATTAAGAGTCTTTTGTAACTTGAATATGATTTGTCAATACATATTCAGCAACAGATTTTTTGACCTAAATATTATAAGATATACAGCAAAATAGATTAAGAACAATACATATAAAATTATATACAAATATTTAGATATATTCCTAATATACAATACTTATCATATTTTAGAAGTGACTATAGCCATATAAAAATTATGATGTTTTATAATAGCAAGGCATTCTTAAGCATTTACTTACTTTACATAATTCTCACAATTAAATAAGTACCATGAATACCCACATTTCCTGAGTTGAGCCAACAGATTTTCTGAATTGAATTACTTACCCAAAAGAGTCAGGACCTCAAGCTTTTAAAATCAATATGCTTTATGGAAAATAGGCACCACAAAGAAAGTTAAAAGATGGTATTATTTAGTGGAATGGATAAAAGTAGCGGTGATTTCTTTAACTGAGACAAGGAGACCATCAAAGGAAAGTTTTCTGTTTTTGTGACTTAAAACCTGATAACAGGCTTAAGTGGCGACAACTTAGGTTAGAAAAGATTTAAATGATATTGGAGGTGGTTTGTTGTAGTACTCGACAGCTGCTCATAATTTTTTGAGTTCACAAGTTTGTTTTCATTAAGTTTCCACCTACAGTATGTTCTTTGGCTATGATCCTACACTGTTTGAGGAGCTACCTCTATCTCTCATTATAAAATGTCAATTTAAATTGATAAACTGGGACTTATCCATAACATTAAAATATTACTAATGTTCCTCTTGGACAGTCCCCTTATTGGGATTATTTTTTACCCAGAAATTCAGATTATGGGAGTACAAGAGAAATGGGCTGCTCTTCAGTATGATCGTTACTATATGCCCACTAGATAATTTTCCCCTTATTTATCCATTTCCCAGGGCCACTTAGTACTTTAAGAAGATGCCAATGAAACAATGAGATGCAGAGAAGCTCTTTCTGTAAACAACAGATATGAGAAGAGGTCACTCTTTTTCTTTCCAAAAATGATTTACCTGGATCAGGTCAGAATATTATTAAATCAGGAACCCATGAACTCACAGTCCTTGTTCAAATATCAATGGACAAAATTAAAAGCAATAGTATATAACAAGTGATATTATGATTTTAAGTTTTTGTTTTACCTGGAATCCTTCTTTGAGTCCATTGCAAATTGAAGTTCCGCCACTAGCAACTTGAGGAAGTTTTGAGGTGATGTTTAGATAAGCACTATCATCAGTTATTTTTATTAGGTTAGTTTGGATTGTAGCATAATGTTCAAATGTGACCATCCCAACCATGGGTCCTTTTTCAATAATTTGAATTAAATACATTTTTGCTGCTTGATTCATTCGAATGAGACGAGATAAGCCAAGACCATCTTCCTGTAAGAAAAAGATGTAGGAACGCTTCCTGAGACTTCAAGTCGTGAAAGACAAAATCATTAATGTATTTGAGGACTGATGAATGTACTTGAAAATTTATTCCATTTAATTAAAACTCTAAAAGAGTAAAAAAAATCAATCATTATAAATTATAAAAGTCTTACAGTTCTGTGCTCCTTTACTTAGCAGTTATATACTCAGTAATTTCTTTTAAGGAAGTAATTAAAAATGCATGCAAAGATGTTCATTGCAATGTATCTTTTAATAGTAGTAAATTTAAAACTTTCAAAATATTCAACACAGAAATTGTTAGACTATATTAAAGTATATACATGAGAAATAATTAAAAATTATGTCATGGAATTGTATTTTACTTAGGGATAAGTTTAAGATGTATTATGTATTTACTTAGGGATAAGTTCAAGATATATTATGTAAAAAAGACAGATTACAAAGTATATAAAGTACAAACACATTTTTAAGAAGAAAAATATATTAGCAGAAATAAAAGAGTAGGATGATATGTTCAATGATAGAATCATGGATAATTTTTAGGTATTTTTTATTTGGTCATGTTTTTCTGGTTATTTAGAACTAAAAGTTAAGGAGTCAAAATTGCAACAGCCTTAATGTTACACTTATTTTTATTTTAACATATTCTAGTGCTTATCTAAAATTATTGTGTGGAAATTTGCTACAACAGAAGTGTGTTAGCTCACTAGAGCCAAACCTAACATTAAATTGTATTTTCATTTAAATACGTAATTTAAGAGAGTAAGCAAAAAACTGTCTTACTGTAGCCATCCTTCCAGATTTATCAAGTACCAAGCAGACTACTCGCTGTTTGGACTTGAGCAGTGAAAATGTTGGAGGAGGTGATGAATTTGTTCCTTTCATAGGAATTTCATTCTGAAAATCAAGCGATTCATTGATTACATCCCATGTGCTTCTGTGATTGCACATTTTGTTTTGTAGGTTTGGAGCTTCTGTATTGTGTGTTTTTGCTGTGCAAAATTCAACCACCTGGAAAAAATTAATTAGAATACAATATTGTGATAAATGTGAGGTATCGTCTGCCTTTCCAAATATGTAGCTAGCTGCCATATGTACCCACACACTTTATCTCCTGAAGGTCCAGAATTACTTTGTAATCAAACATTGTGACACACATTTTGCATATTTGAAGAGTAAGCGAGGTACAGCTGTTACTATATTCTGGTAACGTTTTTAGTGATTCTTTTAGGTATAGGTAGATTAAGTCAATGGAGGATAGTGGCAGGCTGGGATTTGCTAAATGCTAGTTTCTTATTTTCCCTTCCAGACTTTTGGGGAGCTTAAGTCTTGAATATTAAGTTTAAGATAAAAGAGACAAAATGTGACAATGTCTAGTTGTTCCCTAAATGTGAATAGAGAAAATAGTCTTCTTTATCTAAATATGTTACATATCTTCACAGTTGATTGAAAAACTTGAGGGTGGATGATCTAATAATCTGAATTGTTACTGGCTCTAGTGAATTTTAACATAAGTAAAAGAATCCCCAAAAAGCAATGAATAAATGGGGAGAAAATGAGGAATGTAATTATTTCTTTATTAGTGGAAAATGATAAATTAAGTCCTACAATTCGGCCAATGAATGTTTTATTACTATAGGATCTCTAAAAATCTTCCAAATTTTGAAAACTTAGTAATTTAGAAAAATGTTCTTATAAATTGGTGCAGCATTTAGAAAGGAAATAATCTTGCAGTAAGTCTCAGTTGGTAAGAATTACTTTCACAGCATCATTTTATTATTTTAATGCTCTTCCCAACACAAATTCCAGATAAAATTTCAGATTTGGAAGAACTAAATAATTAAGTTTGTCCAAATTTTAAGAGTTTGTTCTGTTTCTGATATGGCTCTGATGAACATGTCCCAAATATGATTATGTTACATAAGATAAAAACATAGTTTGCAATCAAAACAGTGACTCATGATTAATTCTAGCTGTTATGAAATGTCTATCAAACCTTGTCCTCTTTCCCTTACCATTGCGACTGTTTTTATTCAGGTATGGTACCTGTCTGTTGCCATGACCTTCCAACTGGTCTCCCTGCCTCTGTGACTCCATCCTACCCTCTATAATCACTGGTTACCATCCAGGAAGGGTTTATCTGAACACATCACCAGTCTAAAGTAGAGAGGATAAAACTTGAACACCTTAGCTGTTTAGATCCCTGTTTCTTATTTCAATCTCCTTTTTTGCCCGTTGCTGATCGTGTATCTTTTGCTTCTTCCGTAGAATATCTTTCTGCCCCTGGAATAGGTCGGAAACTTTTACCAAGGTCTCCACTAACCCACATGGTAATTTTGTACAAATAAGGAAAAGACATCCCTTTCTGAAATGCCTTACTGCTATTTGCCTGAGAATTGTTTATAGTAAATATTAAAATCTTTAATGATGATAATACAAATACTTTATGGAGTGCTTAACTTGTGCAATCCTGTATGAAATCTCTACCTTATTCCACTCTTTGCTTTTGTAATTTTTTTTCTTTTTGCATGGAATTAGTATTTTCCTTTTGGATTTGGCAAATTCATATTCCATTTTTTTAAAAAAATTTCAGCTTAGAACTCATTCCTTCAGAAACCATTTTCTGACCTCCAGTTGGAGATTGCTGTCCCTATAACATTTGGTTCACATCTCTGTATCTCTTTGTACTGTGTACATTTTTCTTGTATCTTTACTTTCCTCACTAAACTGAATTCTTCAAGAACAATTTATCTTTAATTCTTTCTGTGTTTTCTGCTCCCGACACAGTGCTGGCCATAAAGTAAGAATAATGAAGATTAAGGAATGGAAAATGGAGAAATGAATATTCAATGTTTTTCATCTTTCTGGGTCTGACCTCATGCCTTGAATACAGATCCTATGCATATATTTCATCTATGTTTGATAATTAGAAGTTAATTAGAAGTTATTCTGGGCAAGATATGTGATTAAAATTCAGCATTTATCTCTGAGCCAGATCTAACATAATTAGTTGCCTTACATGTGTCAGCCAAATAGTCTTCATTATCATTCATGTTTCAGTTAGGGAGATGAATTATCTCCTGATACTCAGTTGCTTTTAAAATATATAATTTGGAATAGGCAGTACATATTCCAACCATCCTCACCTTTTTTTGTTCTATTTTGATGCTAAGCTCTTTTTTTGTAGCCTTTATTGATTCAGATACAACAGATTAAAGTGAAATTTACTGAATCACATGTCAAATATTTCCAGAACAGAGTTTTTTAAAAAAAGCAATTTCTACTCAAAACTTGGGTTAGTTTGAAAAGTTTAAAAGAAAAACTAGTTGGGTGCCTTACTCAAAACATTTAGCTACTAACTGGGAGTTTTGGTGCTGCAGACTTGTAATATAGGACCCGTACTGTGCTCGCTGCTAACCCATTTGTCACCATCATCCCCAAAATTATTTTAGAACACACTATCAGGTCTGTACTTTTAACTTAAGCCTTTCATCATTAATGCCCTGGGTTCAAAATAATTTCAAATATATAGGGGTGGAGATGTGGCTTGCTTAGATTCACAAGGCCAAAGATTCTATTCCCAGCACTGCAGAATGAAATAAAAATACAAATTTATCAGAAATAGTAGGTAAGTATGCTGTGAAAGGGCAGTGTTCACACACTGTTGATGGAATGTAAATCATTACTCAGTATGAAGAACAGTATGGCACTCCCTTAAAAAATTAAAAACAGAGCTACCACATTTCCATAAATCTCACTATTGGGTATATATCTAACAAACGAACCTCAAAACAAAATGGTACGTTAAGGAGATAGCTCTGCTTCTATGTTTACTGTAGCAATGTTCACAACAGCTTAGATGTAGAGTCAAGTGTACATCAATGGATGAATTGATTAATAAAATGGCATATATATGAATATTATTCCGCCATAAGTATAAAATCCTATTAAAATGTGGGAACACGCATAAACTTGGAGGACATTGTGTTAAGTAATATACCCAGGTCCACAAAGACAAATACTTTATGGTCTCATAATATGGTCTCATATAATATGTGCTAACAAAGTTGATCTCATGGAAAGCAGAGAATTAGATAGTGGTGGCTAGTGACTGGGAAGGGGAGGGAAAGAGATAGGGAGAGGTTGATTAACAGGTACGAAATTACATTTAGGAGAAATAACTTCTAATGTTTCATTGCATAGTAGGGTGACAATAAACAATAATAATTTATTATATATTTCAAAATATATAATAACAGGATTTTGAATAATATCACCACAAAAAATAAACATTTGTGGTGATGGGGATGCTAATTACTCTGATTTGATGATTACACATTGTACACATGTATCAAAGTATCACACTATATTCTATAAATATTATGTATCAATTAATATAAAAAATTTAACAACAAGAAGAAAGATAAGGCTTATTCAGGTAAACAAGACTTTATCTTCCAAATATTTTATAAATTTAAAAAATTAAGCTTATTTTGTGCTTACCTTGTGATAAGAACTATGCTGATACTTTTTTCACATTAGCTGTTGTAAACCTAATAACCATGACAATGTGAAGTAGGCACTGTAACAACTATTTAAAAGACGAAAAAGCTAAATTTCAAGATTAAAAAACGAAAACACTAAATTCAGATTAAAAGATGAGAGAATTAAATCTCAAATTTAGTAGTTCACCCACAGTGACTCAGATTAAAAAAGACAGCCCCAGTTTTGATATCTGCCAATTATTTCATATCAAACATTGGTTTATGAATTTTTTCTTCAATTTATTCTGTGGACACATTCTCATATGTATTTTCACATTATTACTTCTCGATAGCTTGGTATACTTTAGTGAGAATCTAATGGAAAACCTAGAATGTAGTACTTTCCACAGTTACTTTGAGTTACTTTAAAAAAAGGTAATATGGGGCCAGGGATTTAGCTCAGTGGCACAAGTGCCTACCTGGCAAGTGCGAGGTCCTGAGTTCAATCCCTGGTACAAAAAAAAAAGTAATATGGATAACACTTAGCAGAGGAATTACAAGTAAGGGTGTAGCTCTTGACACAAATTTGCAGAAGTGAATGAAGGAAGAATTTATGATGTGAATCTAAAGAGGAGAGCACAATCCTACATCTGAAGTAAAGAAAACAGGATAATAAGAAAAGGGTGTGATAATTTCCAGGCACATCCTGACACAGACTAAGAAAAATGACTTGTAAAGAATCGCCTGAGTAATTTCCTTTATCTGTTGGCACGCATAATTTCATAGCAGAAACCCAGCTTCCTTATTTTGTCTCCTAAGGATTTCTTTGTGAGAATAGAACTGGAAGGTACTTACTGAATCGAGGTTTTGCATGAACATTATAGTCTTTTGCTGTCTGGGATTTGTTTGGGATAAATGTGCATTTTGCTTCATACAGTCCTGTCTCTGAGTCACTTCTACATGGCCTTATGTTATACAGCTACCTCCTTTGCATTCATTGAAAACCACATTCATACCAGTAATGCTAGTGGAACATCTATGATGAAAGCATTAGATTATATTTTTATCTGCAGACGGAGAGAATCAGAAATAACCCTAACGTCCCAAGTCTTTCTCTCTGTGACAGTTGCTACAGAGCATGTAGAAACATTCCATTTTAATAGAAGGCACAACGCTCTCCTTTCATTTGCCATCAATTTCTATAAGAACCATGGTTTTAGCTCATATTTATTAAACGTTTCTAGTTTACACTAATGTGATCAATAAATCTGTTAACTTTGGGACTTTGGACTATGAACATTTTTGATTTACAGGAATAGCATGAAGATTAAATGAATTAAGAGATACAGAGGAATTGCTTCTAAATGATAAAAGAAAGATCAACATGCTTTAAATTTTCTTATGCCTTCAAGTGTGAAATACAAACTATATATAGAGCATTTGGAAATTTACTTTTGAGAACCAATGAGGTAGACTGGAGGAAGAAATAAAAGTAAGCCTTGCAAGAAAATGTGTGTGTATTCACAGTATTTGGTCTTTATGATAAAGATAATTATCAAGTCCCTAGTATGAAGTAGGGGTGAAACATGGGTAAAGAATTTGATTCATTAAATACACACAACTTCCTGCCATTCTGTGTTACTATTACATGACATTAGTCCATTTTAATAAATTCTTTTGGTTTGCAAGGATTAAGGGGTAGGTGAAGCAATATCGTCCAAGAAAGCTAAGTGCATTTAACCTGCAAGTTGAACCTGCACGTGAGACTTCACTGCCTTAAAGTGCCTGGTATAAAACAGATGTTGGTTTTTATGAATACATCTCTTTTTAAATATTCAATACATGTTGTATTAGATACTAGTTTTTAATACCTTTTATGACTGATTATAAAGAAACCCATTTATTTTTCATTTCTTTATGAAAAATTTATTATTTGGTACATTCTTTGTTTAACTTTGACCTTATGCCTAGTCCAAGGACATGGATTAAATGAAAACAAAATAAAAAGCAAAAAAAAAAAGGGGGGGGGAGGGGAAATCCACAGTCCTGAAGCATCTTAATCTAACAGGAAGATAAAAATTACATGTATAATTACTGCTCAGGGATGTAAGTGTGAGAGCAGCCCATATATATGGTGCTGCAGGAACGCGCCCAGGGACATCTAGGGTCAACTGGAGGCAGAAGAAAGACATTTAGAGGGAAATATTTCAAGAATGAATAGGGAAGAATGAATTGTTTGGGAAAGGGAGTTTTGTGGGATGAAGGTAGGAGGAACTAGTGTCCTCGTTGAGAGTTTGGTCTGTTAAAGAGTCTAGGCTCCGGGAAGATTAAGCAAATGCCACAAAGCAGGTAGAGAGTGATATTGTTCTAGCTCTCCTCTTTCATCAAACATGTTTTTCTCTCAAATACTTCTTTCTTTCATTGATTTCTATCGTTCTTCTATACGCTTTAAATATTCCATATGCTTGATATTTTTAACTTAAAGGTTTAAACATCTCATCTGTTTATATAGAGTTTAGTCCCCAAAATTACATTTCTTTAAAAAAGTCAGTTTTCTGATTTACCCTTATAATAAATACTTTTTTCTTCAAATGAAAAGTAAAACATATCTACCACCAAGGTTTTAGTTTAACTGATTTCAGTGAGGCAGATTTATTAAGAAGTTATCTATCAGATGGAACACAAATGTAAGTAGAATTGAATTCCAATTCTCAGTTATCTTCAGCTTTAGCTTTTTCCATTATCTTCAGTTGGTAACATATGTGAGTACAGTTCCTGTGAATACTAAAATGATTCCCAGTTCCTGATTGGTCTTGATTCCAAGGGAAAAGTCCCACAACTAACTAGAGAAATTCATAGTGGTACAGGCTGGATATTGAAATTAACTGTATGAAGACCCAACCATTTGATAAGATAACATTTGCTTGCCTACTATAGAAAACTGAAGAGCTATCATGAAACATTTTGAGAATAGATTTGTTCAACACAATGATACCTTGTTGCTTCAATAGTGTTCTTTGGGAAAAATAAAATGGCTGGTCCACATTATACTCATCAAATACTCCCCACCGGAGATGAGCCCACTCATGGACTCTGCCTGTGAGAGAACATTGTCATTTGTAAGTTTATAGTTATAGTGTTTTAAATATGGTTTCCTTATATCTGTGCCCCATCTTCCAATCTAATTGAGTTAAGGAACTCTACAATTTGACACTTTTCATTATGTCAAAAAAGTTGGAATGGGTTCATACCGATAAGTGACTCATTTTATATTTAAATGTATATGCACAAAGAAACAGGTTGAAACAGAACTAGCATATTTTTAAACAAAGTTATTACTTAATACATATTTTATCTCCTTAAAGTCTTTCAAAATAACGTTAACTACAGTGTCACATTTTTTTTTACCTTTGAGAATAAGAACGCAAATATAAAACAGATATTCTTACCTCGGGGCCCATAGATAGATGAATTATTAGTTAGCAGGAAGCTTGGAGTAAAATGTATGTATTGTCCTTTCTCTCCACATTGTCCATATTGAAGTGTGCAGGGGTCACTGCTGTACGTAGGATGAGGGTCAGCAACTGTAACATCTGCCTAAACAGGAAAAGAACAAGCAAACATAAACAGATTGTAAGAGCAACAGAAATAAAGGATTTTAAAAGCAAGCACTTTTGCATCTGCATTAAGAAAAGTTAGATCACTGATTTAATTACTAAACAGGAATTTTTAAAAAGTTATATTAACTTTTAGAAAGCATAGAAAACAGTTTAAGAGCTCAGTAGCTTACCTGTTTATATGATTCTTGTTTTGGTGTTAAGTACTTAGATTTTGATTTCCAGGTCACGGGGATTACAATGCTTACATTCCTGAAATAAACTCTTCGTTTGGTGGCATAAAACAGGTAAGTAGAAGTTTCAGTTACCATTTCCTGACAAAATTAAAAGTACTTATGATAACAATTTCATATTGAAATGAATATGAAAGTATATATACCAACTGAAAGAAGGAAATCAGTGCCTCTTTTCCCAAATATTTTTGCAAAGACCAAATGACAAATAGGTTGAATTTTGCTGCATCTCTTCAGTCTATAAAGTCATCTTCATATTCCTGTAATTGACTTTCTGCTTTTTATCTGTCCACATCTGAAAATGGTATTATGTGTTGGAGATGCGAACAAGGGTGGTGGATGAGACATAAAGGTGATTAAGTCTGGAAGCCTGGTAGCAAATTGCTTACTTAATCCAACAGAGATTCCCTTCCCTTCCTCTTTCTTTCTCTTTCTTTCTTTCTTTCTTTCTTTCTTTCTTTCTTTCTTTCTTTCTTCTTTCTTTCTTTCTTTCTTTCTTTCTTTCTTTCTTTCTTTCTTTTTCTTTCTTCTTTCTTTCTTTCTTTCTTTCTTTCTTTCTTTCGGGGATTTAACCCAGGGCTTTCACACTGACCTTCATCCCCAGCAACTCCCCTACCCATTTTTTCATTTAATTTTGAGATAGGTTTTTTTCCTAAACTGACTGGGCTGAGCTCAAATTTGTAATCCGTCTGCATCAGCCTCCCTGAGTGCTGGAATTACAGGTGTGTACCACCATGCCTGACCAGAAGTTCTTATAATTGAGTTGTTTAAACAAATCTATTTTGTATCTGGTGTTAATTTAAAAACATTGTGCTAGACTTATTTTGACTTGCCTCCTCATATGGAGTATGTTTATATAAGACTTTTACTAAGAAGTAATAAAGAAACTACATAGGTATATAGGCTTCAGCTCCCAGTTATGTCACTTATGATAGACTGCATAAATCACTTAATCTTTCTCATTTATAGAAAAAAACCAAATAATCCTTATTCTTGACCAGCTCATGAGAACATAATATGTATC
The DNA here is from genome assembly GCA_004027295.1 of Dolichotis patagonum. NCBI lineage: Eukaryota > Metazoa > Chordata > Mammalia > Rodentia > Caviidae > Dolichotis > Dolichotis patagonum. The sequence goes on from PVJX010009773.1 coordinate 21,991, forward strand.
AACGTCTTACACATCAAATGTCTTATATGAGTAATGCAGATAAAATTAGGATAATAAATCAGCCTCAAAATATGCAATATTTTCTTTAAATAAGTCATGATTTTTATGTTTTTCAAAACTGAGCAACTATGAGCAACCAGAGAAATGTCTAAGATAATGAAATTAAATGTAGTTTAGTGGCATAAATGTACTGCAGTTATTTAACTGCCTCAAAGTAACTTTATTGAAGATAAAATATAAAAACATTTCCCATTTGCTCTAAAGTTTTTTCTAGTAGATAGCTGGTTGAAATAATTAGTAGCTTGGTGTTTCAATAATTCATTAAGGGAATGACTTCCAGTATTAATGTATAGTGAAAACATAAAACTAAGCAGATATTATTCTTGACCATTTAGATGAATACTACATAAATGGTGAATACTGATAAAGCAACTTTGGGAAATTGTGATTCTGTGTGAGTGTGTCTATGTGCCTATGTGAAAATAGTTATTGACATAAAAATATGTGGATAATAAAATTTTCTCTTACCTTTATATTTTGAATGAGTTCTTCATCTTCTGGTACACTGGGGTTAACAACATCTTCATATCCATTATTATTTAACTTTACCATTGAGGTTTTCACCTCAGGCAAACAATGCAAGGCTAAGAGCAGAATAACCCTCAAACTGAGCATCATAATTACGCAAGCTACAATTTACCTTAGAAAGGAAAGGAGGATATTTATACGTCTGTTTAACTCAGGAATTTGAATCAAGGTGAAAATATTTGCATATATATGATATAGTAAAATACTACAATTTCTCGGTGAACTTCCTTATCTTATTCATTTTAAAGACTTTGTTGTTAAGTAACAATGGGATAATAGTCAAGACATTAATCATACTCTCTAAGACAGCTAAGTCATTATATATTCATTGAATTTAACCATTCTCTTAATTGTTTGTGTAGTCATCTTTGTAGTAGTGGGTGGTTATTGTCATCATGATTACGATCAAATAGTCTTGGAGATATAAGTCTTCAGATCTGTTTAAAGGAAGGCTTGTATGGCATGAGGAACTTAATGCAAAAGTGCCAGGAAAAAGCAGATGAAAAGGTTCGCATTAAAAACAAAAAAAATCAAAAGCCACAAAGTAGGAGTGGCAGTTAATGAAGACTTTGCATTTTTTTAGTTAGGCGTGATGTGAACACCGTGTTCAAAATACCTATGGGTCAGGGGGAATCTTTTTAAGTCGCCTTCTACAATAGCTGACTGTTTATTTCAGTTTTCAAATAACATTGGATGTGTTAAATCCTTGTGTAACCTGAAAAATTTATATGAAAATTAATAAACAAGATTTCTGTTTTGAACGGAGCACAAATGTTTCATAGCTTAAAATAATAGTACACAGGGCACTGAGAACTGGCTCTGGAGTCTTTTAGCATTCACACGATTCTTGTTCACTCTTGCCTTAGTCACTTGACATTCTCATGATTCTAAGAGTTATGTGGCTCTTTATTAGGCCTATTTTCTGAGAGATCAGAATAAATTATGGGATTCTGGAAGAACTAAATGAGATAATCCATGTAGAGCACTTCAGACAAAATATCTGACACCTAAGGCCTCAGTACATACTACATATTATTACTAAATGTTATATATAATATTATAAAACTTGCTATAAGTTTTTGCAAAATAAATTCTATATTTCCAATGCTTATTTTATAAAACTGTCGATGCAGTGTTCCAGTGTTTAACAGGGGAGTGAAAAGTCTCTGGGCTGAAGACTAGATGAGAAGCAGTCAGAGTGAAACCATAAGCTTTTTGGCTATGTTCATCGATTATTGGCTTATTGGCTCAGCCTGGATGTGGCCAAATTATTCACACTAGAAGTAACTTGCCTTTTTAAAAAATTTTGTTTAAGCCAATATGTTGACATACTATAACCTATGTTCCTTTTGTTATTGTTAATATACACAGTTTATCTCCTTACTAGGTATAAATTCCTTGAAGGAAATAGATCTTTTAAGTTTAATTTCTCTCAACTTTAATTTCCTTAACTATAGAATGCAGATAATAACACCTGTCAGGAAGGAATGTTGTGATGGTTAAGTGAAATAACATGTGAAAGCAGTTGTTGTAAGTATTGGTGCACAGTAGGTCTTCAAAAAATGTCTAGTCTTCAACATTTTATGCTTTTTAATTTGTATTAAAGATATGTGAGTGCTTGTATGTGCCAGGCCCCATGCTATGCTCTTTAGCAAGTACAGAAATGGATAAAACACAGGGATTGTCTGCAAGGAACCTGAAGACTTGTTTGGATAGGATTGGGACAAAAATAGATTAAAATACAAGATAAAGAAAAGTTCTATAAGACAGGTGTAAGCATATTGTTAGGGAACCCAAAGTTGGGGAATAGTCTCCATATGAAGAGGAAAATCAAAAAAGCTTTTGCAGGTATGTCATTCTTTAGAAGACTGAGGTATGGAGAAGTTAATTAATTTGCCTAGATTATACTTTCAGCAAGAGACAGCTTTGGAGTTTAAACTCAGGTAACTCAGTTTCTGAGTCTATATATTTTAAAATTTGTGACATACAGTACTTTCTAAAGGTTTATGAGAGAATATTGGTTTTGAAAATTGTTTTGAAATTGATTTCATTTGTTTCTCCCATTGACAGTGGTTTTCAGAATATTTGAGAGAACGTAGATGGCTATGATTGACTGTATAATTCAAAAGAATTTTTGTCTCGTTTCAATGTTAGGCTGAATATGGATTTTTTTTGGCTGATTTGCCTTGAATTCAAAAACTTTGTAGTTGATTTCATTTAAAATCTTTCAGAATTTATTCACTTTTGATAATTTCAAGGACAGAAACTATCTCGAGTCATTCTTAAGTTGGATCTGGACAATAAGACTAAGAATCACACTCTTAAAAAAATTCTAGAAATTTAATTTCTTTTATTTTCATTCTTTTTTTTTCATACGGGGCCTCAAACTCATGATCTAATGCTTGCCAGGCAGGCACTTGTGCCTCTGAGCCAAATCCCCAGTCCTAGAAATTTAATTTCTAACCAAGTTTCCTTAAGTGATCCTTTTTAAACTTATCTTTTCTCTTTTCCTGTTGCCTTTTTTTCCTAAAAGATATTTATCCAGATAGAAAGATGTAGGGTTGGAAGTATACATGTGTTGAGGTAATGACAAGCCAGTTTTTATGTAGTTATACTACTTTTCAAGGAGTGAAATGAAAATGAATTAAAAATAAATGCCATTTTTATTAATACAAGACCTAAAGAAGAAGATGGTACTTGCTCATGGATATGATTCACTGACTTACAGGTTTATAAAACAACAAAACTCTACACACCCAGTCATGCTGCAGTGCAATTATTATTAGATGTTATTATTAGATGTTATTATTGAAATTGCAGAATGCAGTGAATTGGCAGCTTATCTCCCATGGAGGAAGATACTTGCTCAGAATTGTCTTCACTAGCTCTTCTTTCATTGCTGCTGCTTTTATACTATCACCTTTGAAACATAATTGTGGTTGCTTCTAATAATCATGCCATGAATGTTAAAATATTTTTAATTTTTTCATATTATTAACTCTGTCCATTTATTCATCAAATGTGATGAACACATATGATACTCTGCTACATAGTGGTATAGAACATTAAGTTGCTGTCATTACCTTTTTCAAAGTCCTTAGGACCTCGTGGGGATCTCAGACACTAGTAATTATTTTGATTTATGTAATGTTGCTCTTTATACAACACAACATTATTTCAGTGCAGAAAATGATTTGATTGATTACTGTATAATTGATTATTGTGAATTTTGTAGCTAACCATTATCTGAAGTTAGTTTGTTAACTGCTACATTCAGTAGCACATCATGTAAGTTTCTTCAGTATCTACTTTGTCCTTCTTGCTAAAAACTTCACTTTGTTCAGATATTCTCCACTTTTGTGGGATTGAAAGGGAGGGCGTTCTCTTTCCAAGCTCAAGGTTAAGTCTGAGTTTATCTAGATTCATGGCCCTTCAAGTATGGTTTGCAGCTCCCTGAAGCTCTTCAGGACCATTTGGAGGATACGAAAAGTAAAAGCTATTTTAATTATCATGTTAATAAGTTATTTGTATTTGTAGTGTGTTAACATTTTATAATGATGCAAGTGATGTGGATAAAATTAATCTAAGCAGTGACACTAAAATATACTTACTGTTATTCAGTTCTTCATTGACAAACACTAAAATGATGCTGGTGTCATTTAGGGATGGCCAGAGGAAGCAATAAACATTAACTTTGTAAATCTCTAACTTTGAATACATGTAGTTTTGATATTCTTTGTGATTAAACAGTACTTTTGCTGCATGGAAAACTGTGATGGTTATCTTGAGGTAAATGTTTGAGCTGAGTGAGTCACATTTTTTGTTCTTTTTTTTAAATAAATATTTTAATTTTTTTTTTTTTTTTTTTTTGTACTGGGGATCCAACTCATGACTGTATGCTTGCAAGGCAGGTGCTTAAGCCACTGAGCTAATCCCCAGCCCGAGTCACATTTTTCAAAAGCACTGCTTTTTGAGAGAACTACTGAGTCTCAATGATTATTTAAATTTATGTATTTTCTCAAAAATATCACTTAGAAGAAACAACACTACTTTTTGCCATGACAAAAGGTGAGCTTTTAAAAAGTTAAAAGTTTTGAAAACATTTTTTTGCCATTGCAAGTATGACAGTTTTCTAGTAAAGTGATTTTAATTCTCACAAGTGATTTTAGTTAAGGTAGAACTTTGATATTATATAATGAAGTGTGTTAACATTTGGAAGAATTATTTAATGCAGTGAACCAATGTTCTTAAATGACCAAACATGTTTTTTAAAAATTATATATGAATAAATGTCCCATTCAGAGTTCAAGATAGACCAGTGGATATTTATTCACTTTGCATTGCTGGGAATCAAACCTAGGGCTTTGAACATATTAAGCAAACTACCACTGAGATGCACCCCCAACTCCCAATAGGTATTTATTTAACAGAATACCAATGTACTTGATTTGTTATATATTTTCTACCTTAGTGATTGTTTAAAAACATTTATTCTAAAATCTTAGTGAAACTAAAATCACTTAAAATGTGAAAATAGATTACCAATTAATAACTTTGATTTTAGTGATGTCTTTCCATAACACATTAATGTTACAAAACATTTACATAACAGGTCCTAGTCCCTGCGGGGTGGTTGTACTCTTCTGCATCAGTGCCTTGATGGATTGGTGTCACTGATCTCAGGAAGAACTGGTCTGGGTTTACAGCTACCAGTCAGTTCAATTCAGCAGGGACGCTGGTGTGGTTCTCCATGGGAGGCCCTCTGTCGCCTCAGTCTGGAGTTCAGTGCACACCCAGCAATGCCATTGTTAATGCACACAAACAAACATACATGCCTATGAGACAACACTGTTAGTGTGACTCAGCCTGGTCAGAAGGACAAGGCAGGAAGAGAAACCATCATAGGGAGACCCTACTCTTCCTGGAGGATGCAAGCCACATGTTCATCCTGTGAGAGGATTGTGGCTAGAATCATCTCTCCCCCAACTCCCACTCGGAATATCAGAGTTGGGTTCCCATTGCCCCTGGGGGTAAAGGAGTCAGGGCTAAATCTATCACCCCATGGGCATGGGCCAGCCAACCACAACATCACTCCCTTTCATCGTGTCATATTATTTTCCTGTTGGCTCCCATTTTTCTCCCTCTGTTTGTTTGTAATACCTGATGGATTCGTTCCTCTGGGGTTCATGGAGTTGTAAACTTTGTTATCTCTTTCTAGAATGTCCTTCAGAACATTTTGGAGTGCTGATTTGGTGGTCATAAATTTCCTCGGGTGTTCTTTGCCATAGTAGCATGTTATTTCTCCATCAATTTTGAAAGATAGCTTTGTGGGGTACATCAATTTGAGTTGGACATTGTTTTCTTTTAAGGCTTAAAATACTTTACTCCCAGCTGTCCTTGACTTGAGGGTTTGTATTGAAAAGTCAGCTGTGAACCAGATAGGCTTTCCTTTATAGGTGATTAGTTTCTTTTCTCTACCAACTTTTAATATTCTGTTTTTGTGTTGAATTTCCCTGTGAGAGAGGCAGGGGACTGATCTAATCCAACTGCCATTGCTGTAGCTGTGGAGTGGTGCTATCATGCCAAGCTGTGTGGGTGCCTTCTTCCTCCAGGGGCTCAAATGAGCATTCTGGGGATACAGATTTACCACAGCCTTTGACTCAGCAGGAGTCAAGTCCATGTGTCATTGTGGTGTTACACCTTGCATGGTATGGGGTTCCACATGTCCCAGTTTCTTGTATATCCAAGGTGGCACTGCAGAAGTTAGCTTTGGAGAGCAGCTACCCTCATCAAGGTGTCGGTTAAATCATTTCCTGGTGAAAGGAGGGGCTTATGTCCTGAAAAATAATACACTATGTGGTCAAGGTCTTGGCCACACTCCCATAAATCTCACCATACGTTGGCATTCGATAAGGGATGATGCCCTATCTGCAAGTCCTAGTTGTCCAAGCCAGCAGCTAGGGCATCAGCCCCTAAGGATCGCCCAACTGTCTGTGCACACATGTAGAGGACCTTCTTCATGCATCACCAGTAGTCACACTGCACACATCTCTGCACATTGGCTTGACCTGGATCTTCTGATTTCAAACCAGAGTACTTCCTTTCTGGGCTGGATAGGGACTACTGTCCACTGTGGATCTGTACCATGGCTACACATATCAGTATACCAGGTGTCAGCTGAAGACCTTCCTTCCCTTCTGGGACTAGGAGTTATGTCCTGTAGACTGTCCTTGCAGGTGATTTCCTGGACCACGTATATCATAGGTTCCAAAACCACTGCCAGGTTGGCTGTCAATGGATTGGTCAAAAAATAGGCCCACTGTTGGAGGCCCTAAGTATGAGAGTGGGTCCATGGGCCACTCCACTCCTCAGATGGGACATTCACATCCTTATCCAGTCCTCTATTGGGTATTTTGTCTGCACTTCAGTGTCCATTGCCCCATGATATTTTCATAGGCTTTCAGAACAGTGTATGCTGCTGCCAGTTGTTTCTCAATTGAGAATACTGGCTTTTGGCACCCTTCCACAACTGTGACCAAAATTCAACAGGGTGTTTCTGCTTCCCCTGTTTTTACCACAGGCCCCAAACAAACCAATGGTCATCCACACAGATAAATGGCAGCATAAGGTCAGTGACTCACAGGGCTTGTACCTGTTCAACAGAGTTCTGAAAAACAGCTTTCGCTGAACCTGTTCCTCGTAGCACCCTTCCAGATCACCTGGTATAACGGGTGCAGCAGTGTAGCTAACTGCAGTATGAACGTTCACCAGAATGTAGCAAGTCCATGAACACCTACAATTGTTGGGCCTGGGGTATGCTTTGATCTTACCAATAACTGCATTGGGAATTACTTTTATCTTATCTGACCAGGTAATACCCAAGAATTTTACAGACAAGCCAGGTTGCTAGACTTTGTCTTTGTTGAGGGCCCACCTCCAGGGGAGCAAACCATCCTTCAGACTGTGCAAAGCAGCTTCCAAATCTGCAAGGCAATAAGAATTAACATAATTTCATCAATATAATGAAACAGTAACACAGTGTAGCTTGGTCCAGATGGCCAAATCCCGGACAACCAAACCATGACACAAATTGGGCTATGCAAATAGCCTTGTGGCAACACTGGGAAGATACATTGCCTACCTTCCAGCTGAAAGAAAACTGACTTGACTGTCAAGTGTGATAACAATGGAGCATAAGGTTTTAGCCAAATCTACCACATAATTGTATTGATCCAGCATCAAGGTGAGAGAATCCATCAAGTCTTCAGTGTTAGGCACCTCTGCATGCAGGGCATACAGTTCCCAGTAATCCAGTCTTTCTTTAAATCCCATCTGGCTTCTTCATGGGCCATACCAGGTAGTTGAAAGGGCTCTGTGCAGGTGTATTACTCCTGCTTCTTCCAATTTCTAGATAGTCTGTCTGTTATTGTTTGTGTCTGGATGTCCCCTCAGAGCCTCATGTGATTGTAGGGGCAGGCTTCTAGAATTTGTGATTTTTTTTAATTGGTTCTGGGGATTGAACTCATGACCATGCACTTGCAGGGCAAGCGCTTATGACACTGAGCTAAATCCCCAGCCCCTAGAATTTGTGATTGATTCATGGTCCAGGCCTGGGATTATGGATGTGAGTTCTACACCCATCCTGGGGTGGATGTAACCAACATACAATAGAAGGAACAGAAAGAGTCTTCTCTGTTCCCTCTTCCATTTTTCTCCTGTCTTGTTGCTTTTGCTGTCTTCTGGCTGCCATGAACTGTTGCCCTCAGCTATGTGACACTCTGCCTTGGAACCAGCTGAGTGTGGACTGAAACCTCCACAAATTATGAGCTAAATAAACCTTTCCTTCCTTCACCCTTGGGCATCAGGTGTTTTGTCCTATCAACAAACAGAGTAACCAACACATTGTTCTGTCTCCTCATGGCCTCCAGGTAGCTGGTATTGCTTCATGGACACAACCCATATAGCCTGCAGGAGAGTCAGTTGTGCATGGTGTGGTTGGCCTTGGACTACGGTTTTTGCTATGTGGATTCACAAATGGAATTCACCCTGCATGGTGTCTAGCTGAGCACTAGTCAGTATGTTTACCCTTAAAATGTATTCAGCAACTGGGAAACATCAACATCATAAGGGCACAGCGGTATGTGCCCAATACTCATTGTCACCTGGACCTCCCGGACTGTGATGTAGTGAACTCCATACCCTTCTATGCATGCAGAAGGCCCTGTAAAACGGTCTAGGTTGCTGTATATTAGTGTTGACTAGGCTCCACTACCCACTAATGCTAGTACATGCTACACATTTTTGGTGGACCAATAGTCAATTCCACATGTAGCCTCCAGTCTCCTGGGAGCCCCATAACCCAGGTGCCTTGTCCTGCCTCCTAATCTGGGTAGAAGGAAGCCAATGTCATGTCTTTCTGCTTTCACTGGGGCTGCTTTAGGCTTCAGGCCCTAGCCTGTCAGCTGATATTGCTGCTCAGGGCAATTACTTCCACAGAGTCAGCAATATGTTCAACAGTCGTCCGTCTTACTTGTCTGTGGCTTGGCTGGCAGCCAGTAGGTCCATCCAGATCTGATGCTGACTGACCTTAAGTGGCTCTGCAGTCTGTCCCTGGGATATGGCCCCACTTGCCTGGGCTCGCCTTGTTTTTCTCCTTTGCTGGTGCAGCTTTTATAGGTCTGGCCTTATCTTGTTGCTTCACTTCCACGTCCCCAGCCTGACCAAGGCATCCACAGCATCATGGATCAGGTGATCTGTAAAGAAGGGTCGAAGGACTGCCGCTGACCTGAATGGAGCTGGTTTGATGGCCAGGATCATGTTCTTTGTGTGTGTCATCAGCAGTTCCCCATCTGAGCCACGGTACTACAGCACAAACGTAATGCGCCACATGCCGATTTCATGTAGCATTACCAAGTCTATGTAGGTTGTCCACTTTTGGACTTGCTCTGGCAGGTCACCTGGATTCTCCCAAGCAAGGTGAGCCACTGCCATTGGCCAATTTATCACAGTCTGGGTATCTACTTCTGGGGCTGTCTTTACACATCCTGCAGGACCTCTCTCATAGAGGGGGTGCTGGCTAAGCTAGTTATTTGGGACATGTCCTGTGGACTTAACTGCATGTTATCAGCTCCATTGTCCCACAGCCATAGCAACCATGTGGGCACTGTTTCGCCTTTTGCTTTAATTATTTTGTCAGCTTCCACAGCTCCCTGGCTGTATATGTTATGTAGGCTGCGTGGCAGGTAGAGGTGGATGGACCTCTTAGTCCATCTCTCTGGGCTAGGGATTCCTCTACCTTTACCTTTTGGCCAATAACTGGCCTATCATGCAGAACCAGGAGATTCTCCCAGGTGTTTTTTTTTCTTGTTTTTTTTTTTGTTTGTTTGTTTTTTGTTTCTTGACATGAGAACTTATGCTTCTGGAGATATTTCTAGAGGAGGCAATGCTTCCTATGTCTTGCAGTATGAGCTCCACAGCAGCAATCCATTGCTCAAGGTCCTCCTCCACCCATTACAACTAATCTACTTGCTGAACAAGGCCATCTGCCTCTTGATTTGCACAGTGGAAAAGAGTGAGGAACAGTCATGTTACCTGCCCTGCCATCTCATGGTGAGGGGTTGGGTCCTACCTATCTTTCACTTCTAAGATTTGCAAAACATCCCTATGTTCTAGACAGACTGTTTTCCAGTCTTTGGGTCCTTCCAGGATGCCAAGAAGGTGGCTCTAGGTAATTAGGTAAGAGGTTGCTTACCAGTCATTCCCTGGGGCACTGTTTTGCCATCAGCTGCTGCTTTCACAGATGCCATGGGACCACTTACCTCAACATCCTGATGACTATACCACTTGGTGGTCCACTCTGGGGACTCAAGGGAGATTTTTGTGGCTAAGGTCTCCAGGTTAAAGCATGCTCACATTCAAGACATCAGCAACAGCAGCAGGCAGCAGAGAGCAGAGTAGAGCGGAGCACAAGAGCAGCCAGAGTCTTTATTGTTTTATTCCTATGCATGTTGTTATCACATATTTACACTCTTTTATGCTGGTCTAACCAGTGCATGCTTGATTCTAAATGCCAAGTTATGGTTAAATGAGCATATTCTGTTCTGCGCCTGCACTAGACATGTCTTGCAGTATGAGCTAAGGCTCATGTCCTTAGAAACCCAAGCTTTGAGTTAGTCTGACCAATTCTCCACACAGCTGTTGTAAGTTGTTCCTAAGCACTTTTTGAGGTTATTGTGTATGATATTTAAAAATGAATTTCCAATTGTTCTTTATTGTCTATGAAAATTGATATTTTTGTACATTTTTTTACACTATCTTGCTAAACTCATATACTACATACTAGTTTTACTATCTGTTTTGTAGAATAATTGGGTTTTATTTTATTATTTTATTTTGTTTAATGTAACCTCAGTTTTTTATTCATTAGTGATGTAGGGATGATACAGGACCTCCAAATAATCCAAAGAGTATAAGGGAAATATTACAATTCCCAAGCTGGTAGATGTCTGACATGCTGAGTTCATGTTTCCCAAAGTCAAAGAATGAATTCTAAGGAGCAGTGGAGGTTAAGAATAGAAAATACGTATTGGGGGAAAAAGGTGTATTTATTGGGGGTGGGGGGAAAAGCTTCTAAGAGAGACAAAAGGGGTCCCAAATGGTTTGCTGGGGAACCCTCTCCTTAAGGGAGTTTTAAAAAGCAAAACCATGAGGTGAAGTGAGTCTAAGATGGGAAAAAAACTGTAATCAACTAATAAGGTTACAAGTACAGTTGCTTGGGTAACATTGATTCAATGGAATATCACAAGGTAAGTATGATGTAAAACAATACTATGATCAACCAAGAAGATTATAATTGCTTAGACAATATTGATTAAATGGGGGTCAAATGAGGGAAGCACAACCTGTAGCAAGTGTATGTGGACCAAACAGGAACTTTTCTTGGAAGGGAGGGTTTTTTCCCCTACCCAAGGTCACTGATGCCAGTTTAGGATATCAGTCACTGCTGTTCATCTCTAGGGGAAGTATGTGGGTGTAGTCTGAGGCCTGACCTTTAATGAACGCACCTCCAGTCACAGTTGGCTTTTGCAATGGCTTCTTCCAAGGGCTTAGCCTGTCTGACTGCCTATACTATTTCTAAATAACTTATCTGTCTATAATATTAGTACATGTTTTTAGTACTTAGTGTTTCATCATTGGGAGTTGGTACATGTACACAGTAGAGCTTAATTCTTCTTTTCTTTTTTCCCTACTCTCCTTCCTCCCTGCTCCTTCCAGTTTTTGTATTTTACTATACAAAGATATGTAAACGAATTTTCCCAAGTTGAGTGATCTTTCTTTCTCTTTCTTTCTTTCTTTCTTTCTTTCTTTCTTTCTTTCTTTCTTTCTTTCTTTCTTTCTCTTTCTTTTTTTCTTGCTTTCTTCCTTCCTTCCTTGGTTCTTTATGCTGTTAGTCTTCAGTAGAAGAATGAAGGTTATTTTGAAGTACTAAGTAGTCATGAAAGTCCATGTGATGTTTTTAGAAACATTTTGGTTAATTTTAATCTACAGCCAGTATTGAGATTCATTAACTTACCTAAAATTTCTTTATTGCTGAGATTCCCAATCTTATCTGCTTCTATTCTCTCCCTGCACGCCAGGCTTCAGTTCCTTGATTATACCATGTTTATTACCAAATTAAACAGGGGGAATGTTTGACTTACGGAGCCCCAGCTGAACAGGATTCTCTCTGTTTCTTGCTTTCCTTTCATTTACCATGTCAATATCCATCTCTCACAAAGATTTTCTCTACTAGATAGGCCCCTTGCCTACTGATGGTGCTAGGCTCACATCTTTCCAGTCTTACCACCTTATATCTTCTACTTCAGTTTAACAGGTCTGGTGAAGGACTTTGGTCGCACTGGTTTAGGGCATGTGATCACCCTCTGAGCCAATTTCTATGTCCAGTTTGTTACAATTCTGTGACTGATGTGTCCAGAGGTAGGTACAAGGGAGTCAAGGTCCTACAGCACCTATTAAGACCACATAATACAGTGGAGAATGAGACAGAGAAAGTAGTGGTTATGCATAAGGAAACTTGGTGGTATCAACACAGCTGAGGGGTAAATCGCTGGGTGCTCAGGCATTTTCAATTGGGTTATGTATAGCTATATATACACCTATTGAGATTTGAAGGTTGATTCCCGGAGAACCCTAAGGATTGATGATCTTCTCTTATACGTAGACTCTTTCATAATATTTTACCACTTCTTATTGTAAAGATATGAAGTGGAAAAGATCAAAAGAAGCAATATTGTGCCGGGCACTGTTGTACTCCTTGGGGTATGATATCTGCTTAACCCACCCTCCTTGTCCTGGTCACTGATCTTGCCAGGCCTCTGCTGAGGTTTTCTCTTTCAGGATATTTTATGAATTTTTCCCCCTTTTTTTGTACTGGGGATTGAACTCACGACCTCATGTTTGCCAGGCAGGGGCTTGTGCCACTGAGCTAAATCTCTGGTCCAAGTTGCCCTCTCTTCAGGGAAACTGTGCCCTCTATTCTGCTTGCCTGCCCTTCTTACCCTACCACATCACACACAGAGGCACATTCGCCTTCCTTAGTCTTAAAATCTTGCCAGTCTGAGGCAGCTCAAACAAGAATACTGATATAAATTATGTTAAGCCTGTTCTCATACACTAACCTGAGAGAGCTAAGAACTCTGACCCTACGCAGGGACATCTGAAACATGTTTCTGAAGGTGTGTATAACAGGCACTAAACAAATATTTGTCACACTGAATTAAATCTGAAGAAATGACTTTGCTGATGGGAAGGAGATAAGGGAGAAGGGGAAGAAGCAGTCTAAGGTGAGGCGTAGGGAAGATTATTCAAACAACTAATACTGAAAATAATCTAAAAAATCACTGTAAATGAACAGCTGCTTCACACTCACCATAAACTTGTGAGATATTTTCCATGACAATAATCAGATAAAGTTTATTAATATTTTCCTTTCACTCGGTCACATTCTGTTTTCTAACAGTACTAATTGTATCTTGTATTTGAATCATAATAAAGAACCATTTATCATTCAGACTTTAAAATTCAATTGTTGCTACAATGTAATAGTCATTGACAGACATTTACCTCTTTCTGATAACCAGGAAAGATGAGAACAATAATAGAACCACAATAGAACAAAAGTGGCAAGTGGAGCTAAGCGATGGTTAGGACCTCCCTGAGATGCTTAATGTACATGCTGAGAATGGGTTAATTTCTCAAAGCAAACAAAAGCAGTTACATGCAGCATTTATATTTTTAGTGCTTAGCCCTTCATTGGTGGAGTTAAAAGCCAGTTGTGTTGCTAACGAAGGGTCCTTCTTTACCTCTTGCAATTCAATTTTAATTAATTTAACGATTTCTCTTCTCATCAATCCAAGATTATAAATTCTATGAGAACAAGGATTACATTTGTTTCTTTTATCCTCATTATTTAAGCTCTATTGACCACAGTACATACTCAACATATATTGTTGCTATGGAAATTAGGTGACAGGAAGTCAAGAAAGAACAGAAGAATGATTGAGTTCCTGTTAGGTGTAGCACATTGATAAGTGCTACGTCGCTTTTATTCCATATGACACCTCTGTGAGAAATGTATTATTACTGTTATTTTCAGTTGAGAAAATTGAGATGGACAACTGAAATACTGAATATTTACTATTTGCTGAGTCCTATGTTAGGAAATTTATATCTATTATCTATTCATAGATACTCAAAATACTACACTATGGAATAAGTGTTTTTTCACTTCACAAATTTAGGAAAATGCTGGCATGTAGTTAAAGGTGTTGCCTCTAAGATTTAAATCCATATCTTATGATTAAAATAATTCAAGAAAATTGTTCATAATATACAGGTTTTAATCACAATTTAAGAAAATTCTTTGTAAAATACATCCCATCACTAATACATTCCATATATTTAAGAAGCCACATTTTAAGTAAGTATGTATTCATTGAAACCAATTTTTGCTGGATGTGGTGATACACGCCTATAATCCCAGCACTTGGGAGACTAAGGCAAAAGGATCACCATAAGTTTGAGCGCAGTCTGGGCTACATAGTGAGTTCAAACCCAGCCTGAGCTACAAAGTGAGACCCTGCCTCAAAAAAACCAAATACCAAAAATCAATTTTCTTTCCTTTCTTTGGTGAAGAAAAAAAATTTCAGTGATAATATGTTTAAAAGTCTTATCCTTTATTTTATAGGATAAAATTTCACCTCCATGTTCAAGATAATTCTGTAAATAAAACAAGAAATTAAAAGTTTAATTTTAATGGCAACAATGCCTTTAACAGTATATTTTTTATTTCATGACCTTCAAAAAATATTCTGACACTTTAACTCTGAAATGCCACGCCCTTCCATTTCCAGGTCCCTGGTTCTAAATCTTTTGTCACTTTTTATTTACTTCATCAGTTATCTTTTACTGCCTACTAACTCCTTTTTTACCTTCTCTTACAGACTGTAATTTTCACATTATGTTAGAATCAAACATAAATGACCATTCATAATATATATAAATAAAATAGCCAGTAAACAAAGATAAAGCTATAAATTCATTAGTAAGTGAAGAATTTAAAATAAAAACCACAAAACTACTGCATTAAAATTATTGAATAAAAAAAGATGTTAATATATACATTGGTGAGAATTTGAGGAGGATAATAGTGTTACATATAGTTAATAATAAAAGGAATTGTTAAGACCTTCTTGTAAATAAACTGTCAATATGAAAAAAAAAACCTGAAAAAGTTCTTTTTGTCTCTTAAGTCACTTCTAGGACTTCCTAAGAAATGACTAAATGATATAAGTTAAGATTTTACTGAAAGTAAAATCAAGTATACTCACTTTAGAGAACATAAAGTGGGTAAAAATAAGAAACAATATACTTCCTTGTATAACTTTGTGATATGCATACACAAACATTAAAAAATAGTTTTATGTTTTAGTATGTTAGTGATAGTGTTGCATTTAAATAGTTCATAATGTACTCAGTGAGACTTAACATAATACAATTCTGAGCAATAATACAAGGGACTGTCACATGTATTTGAGTGAAAGAAGCCAGTCACGAAATATACGACATATTTTAGATGATTCCACTTTTATAAGCAGGAACTTATGGCAAAAGTAAGGCAAAAACTATGCTGTTAGAAGTCACGATAATGATTGCCTTTATAGGGAATTACTGTTGAAAAAGAGAGACGAAGGAGGCATCTGGGATACTGGTAACATCTTTTTCTCAATATTTGCCCTGATTACACGAGTGTGTTTGATTTGTAAAAACTCATATAGTAAATGGTCAAAGCCACAGATTTCAAGTAATAAGCTCCAGACAAAGGTGTAAAAAACTATATAAATAATACATCATGTAACATAAATATTTTAAATAATCCTCCTTGGTGTGAATCTATGCCCTTATATAAAACAACATAGCTAAAATATTGTTTATTTTGCTTTATATCATCATTTGTTCCATGGCTATTTATTGAGAATTTACTATTAGCTCTAGTTCTTGCATGAATTGAGCAAAACTGACCAGTCCTCTCATGGAACCTATCTGGGACTTAGAGTGGAAAAGAGAAAAAGCATCCTAACACTGAATTAAAACCTAAAATATCACCTAGGGATCAATACACTACCTAGGGATAAGTTTAAAAATAATTTTGTTCCTTTATCCAAATTGTTTATACTATTCTGAGTCTTCTATTTTTACAGAAATGTGAGAATCAAAATATTAATCTTTATGAAAAATGATGTTGGCAGTTTGATAAGGGATTGTATTTTCTGATTTTTATTATTTTTTTGTATTTGTTTTTGGTTTTATTCTGTCTTTTATTTTTAATTTCTCAAGGGTATATATGAAGATATTTCATAACTTTATTTTCTAATAAATGTACTTGGTGTTAAAAAAAGAAAATAAAAATAGTGACTGCATTGCTTTTTAAGATTAGGTTGATAAGAAAGGTGTGTCTGAAGAAAAGGAGTCAGTCATTAAAAAAATAAGTGAATGAATCAGCATTTTTGAAGAAAAAATGGCTTCTGGGTTTGAGTGGAGGATGCTGGGGGGTCAGTGCTGTGGTTTATATATGATTCAGCAGGATAGGGAGGGAGTACATTTCTTCACTGTGAAATATGTTTTTTTCTAGTTTCTTGGGAGTGAGTCCGATCTTCATGTATTTAAAAAATTTTTATTTTAAAGAGAATAAAACAAAGCAAAACAGAACAAAGTAAATTAGAACAGAACAATGCAAGCAATACAGGACTTCACAGCAAGACAACAGGAAACCAACAGTGGCTACCTTAATGTTTCTTGTTTTCTTCAAAATACTTATCCATATCTTCCCACACTATACAAACAAAACAAAGTAGTATAAAACCAATCCTCCCCCTCCAAAAGAATGAAAGTATTATGGGGCTTCAAAACAAGACAATAGGAAATCAACAATGGCTACCATAATGTCTCTTGTTCTCTTCAAGACAGCTGCCCATATCCTCATACACAATGAAAGCCAATAATGGAAAACAGACAAAAACCAATCAAAACAAAAGAATGAAAGCATTATAGGACTTCAAAACCAGATAATAGGAAATGAACAAAGGTTTCTATAATGTCTTGTTTTCAAAATAGCTGTTCATACCATCACACATAATAAAATCAAAACAAAACAGAACAAAACCAATTAAGCAAAAGAATGAAAGTATTATAGGACTTCAAAACAAGATAATAGGAAACCAACCATGATTACTGTAGTACATCCATTATGTTTAAAATAGCTCCCCACACCATCAGACACAGTGAAATCTAACAAAAAAAGACAGAACAGAAACAAACCGAACAAAATTATGAAAACATTACAAGAGTTCAAGACAAGATAATAAGAAATCAACATTGGTTACCACCCTCTCCTCCTAGGTGTTTCCTCCTCTATCACTTTTATAATATCTGTTGTGTTTTTGGATTCCACTAACTCCTTCTGTTTTTTATGCTAGTGTTCACCTGTATGAGTTCAAACTTATTTGCCCATGAACATGACCTCCAGTTGTGTCCATCTGCCTACAAGAGCCTCGAGATTAACTCACTTTATAGCTGGGTAGCTTTCCATTGTATGAAAATACCACATCTTTCTTATCCATTCTGTGGTTGATGGGTGATCTTCACATTTTTGAAGGTAATTCAAAGGAATAAGGTCTTAGGGATGTCTAAAAAGGGTCATAGGAAAAACTGAGATTGAAAAAAATATTAGGCAAGTGAAAATTCAAGCAAGATTTTAATCAGTTTAAATACAGTTGGAAGGCTACCTGGGAGATTAAAAGGAAATGTTACACCAGCTTGTGTTTGCCGTAACAGTGTTCATCTGATTGAAGATAATTTTCCCTTAATCTAGATGAGTGATTCAGCATTTCATTCTAAAGGTATATTTCCTCCCTGTATCTTATGCTATGACTACCAGGTTGTTATTGTCTTATTTTTGTGGTTATTTTGCTAACTCTGGACTGATTCATTACAATTAATACTTAGGAGAGACAGAATCGGTGCTTCAATTGAATAAATAGTTACTAAACATGGTGAATGACTTTGGAACTGTAATGAAGGTTATTTCCTGCCTTTACAAATCTCACCATCAGGAAGGAAATTAGTAAATGACAATTACAATACAGAGTTAAAGGGAGCTCCAGGGGTAAGAATTAGATGAAATTAGAGCAACTTAACCCAGGAGGTTGGTGGAGTTAGACCATCCTCCTCCTATGTCAGGCATGGTGGCACATGCCTGTCATACCAGCACTTGGGAGGCTGAGACAGGAGGATCACTATGAGTTCAAACCTGGGCTACATAGTGAGTTCAAGGCCAGCCTGAACTATAGCGTGAGAACTTGCTTCAAAACAAAAAACAAAACAAAACAACAACAAACAAACAACCCCCCAAAAAATGCTCCCCAGAAGTAGTTATACCTATTCTAAGATCTGAGTGTAAGCATGAGCTGCTCAGGTGAATGCAGACGTGGAAGTGGAGGGATAGTGGAGAGGGGTCATTCATGAGGAAGGAGAAGCAGCTTGCAGGCTTGGAAGAGAGCTCCCGTGAGGGAGGCAGAGAACTGGAAGTGGTCCAGGGAGGATGGAGCCTTGTAAGGGACGGGAGGAGCTGGGAAACCTGAGACTGGAGTGGTGATCAAGGACAAAGACTTGCAGGACATTATCAGTGACACCAAGGTGCTGGGACCTCACTAAGTGCAAGAAGGTCCTTAGAGGACAGGAGAATAACAGGTTCAGAGAGACTGGGAAAGTGGCCTGGGTTTCACACACCCGTATTGTGTATGAATCAGGAAACAACTTATAAATTAGGACAGTGTACCCCTTTCTGAGCCTACACATTGTTAAGTGGTGTCCCTTCAACCCTCACCCTGGGAGCTGAGTTGGACCATACATTAGCCCCCAATCCTTATACCTGGTATCTTCAGGCAGGCCATAACTTGTATGACAACTCAAAATTCCTTTCTATTTGGAAAGGGATTTTATAAAGAATTCAGTAAGAGATGCTGAGGAAATGAACTTGAAATAGAGGCAGGCAGCAGGCAACAGGCAATTTGAGAATTAATAGGGCCAGGCAAGAAGGCACACACCTGTAGTTCCAGTTACTCAGGTAGCTGAAGTGGAAAAATCATGAATTTAAGGCCTGAGCAACATGTCAAGATGCCATCTCCAAATAAAAAAAGCAAAGGAAAACAAAACAAAGAACACCATCACCACCAAATAAAAACAAGAATCAGTAGCACTTGCTGACTGACTGGATATAGAGAGTAACGCAGTGAGAATAGGAGCTTCTGTATTTTTATTAGTGTTAGAATATTCCATGCTATGCCTTTCCCTTTTCTCCTTGCATTCTCTCTCCTTAGGTTGTTTTCCTTTTTCCTAACACAGTTCTCCGTATGATTGAAGGGAGTTTGGGAGTGGGAGGATTTGTCATAAAAAACAACCGAATTTGAGTGTCACAATACTGAATGACGAATGAGGCACAAGATAGGGAGTAGCTCATTCTGTCTGAGTATGGAGGTGGAGGAACTAGAAAGGGTTGGAGTGGAATTGTATCTGACATATTCCTCTCTACCTCCCCTCAACAATACTATGGGGAGTCCTTGCTTCTTCAGTGACTCTGGCTCAGTTCAGCCTTCATTATCTTTTCCTGGAAAAGATGGTCCCTACCTGGTCTGGGTCTTCCACTTACTCTCTACAACTCACAATCTTTCCAAATTAATCTAAATTAAACCACTGTAGCTCCCACATTACTTTCAATGTTTAATTCATTAATTTTTTCCAGGAATCTCACATAAAGGTCTTCATGTTTGTCAGAAGACTGAGTACTGGGTCCACCATCATTTGATCCTTGGCTCTACTTCCTCATCTTTTATTGAACCATACCCTCCAGTCCTGCATCTTTAGTAAAATACTTTCAGTCTGCTGAATTCTATTTTGCTTCAACAGCAAGAGTGCTATGTTCAGGAAAAAAATTTATGGACTCTTGGACAATGTAAAAGTAAATGAAAGGAGCTGGTGTGAAAGGGTCAGGATTTTGTTATGGACTTGATGAGTCTCACGGGACATACAATAACTGAATGAAACTTCAAACCACTTTGAAAACTTTTAGTATTTTCTGGGCATGGTGGCAAAATCCTGTAATTCCAACACTCAGTTGGCTGAGAAGGAGAATTGCCATTGAGTTTGAGGCCAGCCTGGGCTACATAGTGAGTCCAAGTCCAGCCTGAACTACAAAGCCAGGCCCTGCTTCAAAAACCAAAACAAAAAAAACCAAAACAAAACAACTTATTTATATTCTATGATTTAATATTTGTCTTCCCTGCTGAGCTTTAATCTGCATGGGAGCTGAGAGTTGCCATGAATTGAGCATTAATCATAAATAGGGATGTGGTCAAGAATCTGCCAATATCTAATAAAATCCACACAACATGTGAAGAAATTATTCCTATCTTTTCTTTTTTTCTCTTCTCTTCTTGTCTTAGTCACTTTTTACTCATTGCTGAGACAAAATACCTGATGCCCAAAGTTAGGGAAGGAAAGGTTTATTTCTTATAATTCTGGATGTTTCAGTCCATACTCAGTTGGCTCCAAGGCAGGGTGGCATGGCAGGGCTGCAGTTTATGGCAGCTGCAAACAGCAAGGTGGAAACAAGCAAGAGAGAGAGACACAATTTCTTCCCACCATTCCACCCCTAGGCAGGTGTAGCACTCACACCACCAATCCGAGCGCTGGACAATGAACCAATCACGCACGCGTAACTGCATGAGGCTGAGGGCCACTGACATAAATCATAACTCTTTTCCTCTGGTCTCATCTGGTCTCCTCTCCTCCCCTACCCTCCTCTTCACTTTTCTACTCTTCTCTTCTCTTTTCTTTTCCCCTCTCTGTCTCTCTTTCTCTCTCTCTCTCTCTCTCTCTCTCTCTCTCTCTCTCTCTCTCTCTCTCTCTCTCTTTCTCTTTCTTTATCTCTTTGCTGGGAATTGAACACAGCATCAGAACCCAGCATCCATGTTCCTAGCTTCTCTAAACTTCTGGGGTCTCCAGTGCACCTTTAGCTTCACACTCATAGCTTCCCATACTGCCCTCTCAGAGGCACACTGCCTGGCCTTCTAGGTCTTCTTCTATAATAAGATTCTGTCTGACTCCACAATTCTTGCATTATGCATGCACCTAAAAGCAGCACCACAGAGAGGACGTCAAGATCTGCTGCCAGCTGGAGAAGTAGCCAGAATCCTTCTATTTTGGCAGTAGGGGTCAAGTGCCTATGAACCAAATCCTGAGGAACAACTTCCCTAGGCCTCCACTATTCCGGAAAGTGGTGTTCTGGGGCTGTCTTCTCAAAGAAAAGTCTTTCGCTTTTGCAATTTTCCTTCACTTTGGGTGTTGGGTATTCTGTCTCAGCAATGAAAGAAAAGTTACCAAGACACACCCAAAATTAATGGAGGAAAGGATTATTTGGCTTACAGTTAATACAGGTTTTGGTTCATAATATCTGGCTCAAAGGCAGGGAGGCATGCCAGACAGATGTCACGGAGGAGAAACAGGCACCACCCCTAGGCAGGTGTAGCACTCACGCCACACTTTCTGCCTCTTTTGTACTCAAGGCTACCAGGATTAGGGTAGTACCAAACCAATTAGTGGATTGATTTAGTAATCACACACTCATAAATCCAGCATCATACATTCTGGATTTAGTCACCTTTGAAAAAGCCCCACCTATGACTGCATGAGGCTTTGAGGGAACATCTAAACACAATCCATAATATATTCCTAGTGGCAGTGTTTCACTGATGAAATCTTGTCTAATAGAATTATTGGTTGTTTGTTTCTATTATCTATTGCTGTGGATCATATCCTAAAATTTACTGGGTTGAAAGAATCATTTTATTGTTTTCAGGATTCTGCAGCCTAAGAAGACTGAGCTAGGCAGGTCTGGGATTGGAGCCTGGTGACTGTAAGTGGAATCATCTAGAAACCTGACTGAGAATCAAGGATGTTTAAGCCTTTGTTCTTTTTTCCATGTCATCTCAGAACCTCTCCAGCAGTCTCCATCATCATAGCTGAGTTTTGTACTGGAACTGTCAAGAACACAAAATTGGAAGCATTTGTCATTTCTGCTACATTCTGTTAATTAAAGCAAATCACTGAGTTAGTGTTGACCAAGTATGTGAAAGGACTACATGTAGGGGTCCTGCAAACAAAGGGAAAATAAAGGGATTCACACTCTAAGGGTCCCTTAAATGACTGTCATCCAGCCAGCAAAGACAAGCAGCTTTTATTGAGATAAAGAACAAAGAAACTCATATTGTGCATGCTTAGATTATATAGCTTGTTTGCTTCTTGTCCTTATGGGACCTTATGTTTTACTTTGGGTGGGGAATGTTTCAAGGCCTGAAATTTCTACCAAAACACCGTCAACTGGATGTGCCTGGGACAAAATGGAGTCAGGGTGGCCTCTCTACAACTACATAAGAGCATGTATACATGGAGTTGTGGCTCTTTGAAGTGACTTTAACTAATCACCATGCTTTTTTTTGTTTGTTTCAGTAAGCCTTGGTGATTTCATTGTTGCTTTGAGTTGTCCTCTTCTTAGTACCATTTGTTTCATCAGACACTGTGTTTTATGTCCAACATTTACACATAGCTCTAGTAGGCAGTAGTCTTGCAAATCCAGCCACATCAGCATGGTAAAATGGCTCCTCACTGGCTGGGCTGAAGAGTTGGGATTGTGGATGTGCCACCTCTTAGGACTAAGGCTTTGGGCAGACTTAGTAAAGAGGCATTTAGCTTGTGACTCTGAAGACTGCCCACTTTCAGGGACAGCATCCACTCAGATGACTCCTGTTGTGTGTTCTTTTTTCTTATTCAAAGACCCCATTTGCACCTCCAGGGTTGGTACAAGGGTGGTCATTTCCTACATTAGACAGCCTATTCCTTTACTAGAACATTTTAGATTTATTTTCTATTAATTTTATGCCTTAATGGATGGTCTTAAACTTCACTTCCCACCCTTAGTACTTGTTTTTTTTTTCATAAATTAATTAGATCAACTACTAGACCATGGTAGGTACCATATGGCTTTAATGAACAGTCTACACAGAGTCTCCATGTCTCAGTCACTATCACTGATTTTTCCTGCTGCAAAGGAAGGGCTGACTTTGAGACTCGCGAATTCATACAGAGCTGCGTGCTTAGAAGGGTTTCTGGTTGTTTTAATGCTTTAGTGTTCTATCTTGAAATTCACAATAATTGTTGCAAAAGAGGTCTTGTAATTTTGTATTTTTTGTGATGAGGTCTTACTATGCTGTTCTCAAACTCAGTCTACTTCTCTTACCTTCCAAGTTGCTAGAACTGCAAGCATGTGCTGTCACACCTGACTGTCTGGATTGCCTTATTATTATTATTATTTACATTTACTTCATATATCACTGGTCCTAAATGCACAAATGACAACCATTCATTGAAAAAAATCATTATTATAATTAACCTTTCAGTGTCTGAACGAAACCCGATATAGTGCTAACTTAGAATCTGTCCTGTCAAGGGATAACCCATTACTGAGATCTACAGAAGCTCAACTATTTCACTGAGCATTGCAGAGAGAAATGACCAGGAGCACAGGATTTGACTCCACAGAGATAAAGTGGGGTATAGGAAGGGAACACAGAGAAGGTCTGATTGTTGTATCATATTTCTGTTGCCACTACAGAAATTTGGTAAAAGTCCACGTGTCATGTGCTTATGCCTCTCCCAAGCTTCCTTCATGTTTGCCTTTATAGCCCTAGCCATTAGCCCTGGCAGAGCTGGAACCAGCCCACTGGAGGGAATAAGAGGCGAAAAGACCTTTTGTCTTAGCAGCCCCTAAACACCCTAATGGACCTTTGTTCCACTCATATAATGACAGTGAATCAGGGCTTCCCTTTACTCAAGGTTTGTTCACTTTTATCTTTTCTGAGTCTTTCCCCATTCCTATCTAAATTATAGGAATTTTCTTGCCAATTGTGCAATTTAAATGGGAAATGAAGAAGGAAGTAAATTAATTCATATCAAATTAACTATGCTTGGCAAAAAAATTTGAATTGAACACTTAGGGACAACTCTAGATTCAGCTTACAGAGTTTCATTGGGTTTATTCCTAAAACAGCAAATAATTCTTGTTAAATCGACACGAGATAAGGATGCAAATGAGCAGATACTGTTCTTTAGTTCCCCAGGTGAATTTTTGTGGTAGTATTCCCTCTGTAAATTGAGAACAATACCAGATGGAAGAATAAAGGAAGCATATACTTATAAATGTGGACTCAAAAGTCTACCAACTCTCATGAGGGGAAATTATTTTCAACATTCAATAGGCCATGGCTTGATGATCTGTGTTCTGGTTTGCATCAACAAGGCCTTCCATTTTCCATGTTTTAACATTTAATTCTGCTCTTCTGCATGCACTGTTTAATTGATCACATTCGTTACAACCATCAGATGTACAATTCCCTTTAATTACTGTTGTTGTGTACCAGGTCTTTGGATCCATGCACTAGATTAATAATGCTAAGTGGCACTTATTCACAGACTCTTGAAGTTATTATGTCCAAACTCATTTCCCTGTTCCCTCATAAATATCTGAATTTTCCCTTTCTCAGTAAATTTATTTATTTAAATAAATTAAGTTTATTGGTACACTATAGTTAAACATAATGATCCCATTCATCAAGTAAATTTATTTTATGAATAAAATTGTAATTTCAGTCATCCATATTTTCATTTAGAAACTTGGGATTCTCATCTCTCCCATATAATATACATATGGCTATATCTTCCCAATTTCATTCAATGTATTTCACATACGTCTACTTTTCCTCATCATTTTTCTCTAAGATAAGCTCATTTATTTCCCTTGAAATAAATAACAATAGCATTCTTATAAGAAAATATTTCCTTTCACGTATCTTCAGATTCTCTGTCATACAGCAATACATAATAAGTATTTTAAAATGTAAATTAGAACATATTTATAGCTTATCAATAACTTCCTGTACATTTAGAACAATAAAAAATGACATTCTTTCCTATGATTGTTGGGTTTGTCAAGATATATTATACTGCACTTTGATCACTGCCTTTGAAATCAATGAGATGTTAGATTTTTAATTCCATTTCCTTCTAAAGGATAAAAATATATTATGTTTTTAAAATATTTTCTTTTTTTAATCTAAAAACAAGAACAACATATACTAAATTCACTACTTCTTCCCACCATAAAGAAAAAGTATCAGGATGTATGTTTATATTGAGATGAGATAAGAAACATGTATGCTATAACATGTGGTAACTCATTTGTATAACCTCAAGTTCTATAAACTATAAAAACTATGATATTAATTATTATAGACTTCTATTGAGACTATATTAACTGGATTATAAACTATAAAAACATGGTCTTTATTACAGACTTCTATATATAAAATGCCATTAATACTTAATAAATCAAGACAAAATTTATTTTTCCCCAAATATATTGCTCCTTTTCACCCCATTTTTGTTTTGAATACCCAAATATTCAATTTTAACTTTAACGCCATTTGAAATACATCCCAGAAAATTTTTGTATAAGATAACACGATCAGATATCAATAATAAAAATTCTTTATTCATTATCATATATGATTAAATAATGAGTAAATAATAAGTATTCATGTTGATTCAGTATCTATTTCAAATATAACAGGTTGCTTATATTGAATCAAAGTATCCTTACTAAACCTCTTTAAATTATTTTTTATGAGTTAATTATCTAAAGCAGAATTAAAATATTCATAGACATGCTCTAATTTCCTTGATTTTATTAAAACCCAGTTCTGGATCTACTTGCGTTTTTTTTCTTCTTTAAAACGTAAATGATGGCACCTAAAATAAGGCAAACATTGCAGCAGAGCCAACCACCAACAACACCAAGGTAGAAATGTCAGCTCCAAGATGTTGATGACTTTCACAGGGCATAGGATCTCCCAGGGGAACAAACAAAGCTACTTGTGCAGTCTTGGATACTTTTGATGTCAGATTGCTTTTATCTATGCTTTGAATGGCAATGAATAAATGGGTTGAATTTTCTTCTGAGAGAGTTCCTACCTTAAATGTAAAGGTTTGCTTGGAGTTGGCCTCATTTGGTAACAGATCAGTAGTGTTAACTTAAAGAGCATCATCAAAATGGTCTCTTCGAGCAAGGATGTTCCCACTGATTCTTATAGAATACTGTTTAACTAAGGAAAAAAAATGAGCAATTTAAGAACTATAACATGCTATTTAAATTCCTTTCTATTTACACTTCTAAAAATGATGAGTCATGCAAAGCTGATATTCATAACCATACTATTGTCTACATTTTGATAAATGATATAAATTTGCCAAATGCTACTGTGTTTGTAAGTAAAGTTCGGACCATGTTAAAATGTATTGACTTAAAGTATCAGATTATAAAATCAATACCTTGCCACACTGTCAATTTAAAAGTGTTTTTCTTTTGCCTACCCTTAGACCTTTGCTTTTGCAAGGAACACTTTTCACTTATAACCATAAAATACTTCACCCTTACCTTTTCCAACATCAAAATCATCTCCTGGTGCTGTCCATGTTAAGTGGATTTCATCCCCATAAAGTGTGGCTTCAAGGTCTCTGATTTGATTAGGTGGGTGCAGGTCAGTGAAGGGAAGAGGTGGACTTGTGATATCACAAACACACCTCCAGATACAGTTCTGGTGAAACTCTCCGAGATTGGTTGAGTGTCCTGATTATTTTCAGGTTTCAGTGCATTCTCTTCAATTTTCCTTGTATTGAAAATCCCTGTTTTTTAATAGACACAAGAATACATGTATTTTAAAATGAATGGAATGGGATTATCTATTTCATATGTCATTTCCTTTTTTATATATACATAGTCATGTTTTATTGTGTTTGATGTCATAGGTAATACAGAAGGAAAAATTTTCATGGTGAAACTCACTCAGGGATACTTTTAAAAGATAGCAAGAATTACTTATTCATTATTTTTGAAAACTTCTATTTTAGAGTATTCCAATTCTAGAGTATTTTGTCATACAAATTGTATGGTTAATTTAGTAATTCAAAAACTAAATTACACTAATTTAGTAATTTAAGAACTGCCTGTACATAGGTGGTTTTTTTTAGAGGTCATGAGTTTCTGATGTCTTGTGCAGCTTTCCTCCACCCTGCATCTCTGCCTTGGAGCCTCTGGGCTAGGAACTGAAATGTGAGTAGATGTCAGCTATCGTGTCCTACCGACAACGAAAGTGAGTGAGACAGATTTTGGTACAGGCTTAGTGGGATTGTTGCTGTCACTACTTGACCATGTGGTTTAGAAGCTTTTGGAATGGTTCTTGGGAGGAGTTTGAAAAGGTTTGGAGATGTGTGCTGGAGAAAAAAATTCCTAGAATGACATAAATCAAGGATTCTGGTCAGGCCTCCGAAGACCAGAATGCTCATAGAAATGCAGATGGTAATGAGTAGGTTCAGGAGGCTTCAGCTAGGAAGAAGACTTCACTGGCTATTGGACTTCAGGTCATATGTGTTATTCTCTGGTGGAAACTTCATCTACATTTTGTGAGAAGAGAGTCTGGGGTACAATGTTGGAGGTGGGCCATATAGAAAATTGGTTCCCTGGGATTCAGTACACATTGTTCAACCATCTAGGCATTCAGAAACTTCCATAGCTACCATTCAAGGGGCCCAGATACTGCTTGAGCTGGTGACAGACCTTGGTGATTGCAAAGAATTGTAAAATTCCTTGACTTCCTTGGTGCTGGTTTTACAGGCACACAGAATGTAAGAGTTTTGGGATCATGGAGGCTTCCACCCCAATTTCAGAGAAGACCTGAGAATCCAGGCAGTATGCTCCTGAGATGGCAGTGTGTAAAATGATGACAGTGAAGCCAAAAGTGCAATGGAAACTCAGAGAATTGGAGAAGCTAGGAATATAGACTGTTTAAGGAAAGTCACAAAGAGTGACCAGAGCCAGACTGATAGAAAGTATGAGGCTTACGACCACCAGCAATGCTGTAGTGGTGGGGCCACCCAAGCTCTTTGGAGTTCTGCCACAGCCTGCCTGAGTGCTGGGCAGGAAAATACAGGATTTAATGTTTCCCTTCTGGGTTTCAGTCTTACTTTGGTCCTATTGGTTTCTAGCTCCCTTTTGGAATGGGAATATTTATCCTGTGTCATTGTATGTCAGCAGTATTTAACCTATCTCTTCAATTTTTATGCAGGCTCACGGGTAAGAGTTTGTTCATTCTCTAATGGTCAGAGTTGAATATTCTGTCATGTTTTATTGGCCATTTGTACTTCTGAGAAGTGTCTGTTCATTTCACTTGTTTATGTTTTGACTGGATCTCTTTTAGGTGTTCTAATTTTTTTTAAGTCTTTATATATTCTAGATATTAGTCCTCTGTCCAAGGAAGAGCTGGTAAGATGTTAACCCGTCATTAGATATCACTTAATTTACCCATAATCACTTAATTTACCCATCACTAGTTCCCCACAACTAGTTACGTATTTCTATTTATATATTACTAGTTACACAAAGTACAAAGGTGAAGTACTATATTCCTATGATGATAAAAGTAACTAAAAAGACAATTTTATCTTTTGCAGTTCTGGGCAAGTGCCTACCTCTATCAAACTTTTAGAATAAATAGCAAAAAATATTACCTGTTGCTAGGTAAAGAGCTTTTAGATTGCTATGCATTGTTGTTGTTGTAGGACCCTTTGGAAGCATAGGCTGGGCAAGCTCTCTACCAATGAATTACATTTGTAGCCTTTATTATTTATTTACTCGCTTAATTTATTTTGAGATTTTTTTTCCCGAGTTGTCTAGACTGGATTTGATTTTGTGGTCTTTCTGTCTTGGACTTCCACATAGCTGAAATTAGTTGTGTGCCACCAATCCTGGAAAGATTTTTTTAACTGACACATAGTGATTGTACATGTGTATGTGATACCGTGTTTTTGTGATAATTAGTATGTCCATCACCATAAACATTTATCATTCTATGTGAGAACATTGACATTCCTCTTTTCTAGCTTTGTGAAATATGCAATAGTTACCATTAGTTATAGTCATCTTACAGGCACGAGTACCAGAACTAGGCAGAAGTGGTGTTGCATTCCTGTGATCAAAGCACTCTGTCAGCCTGAGGCAGGAAGATCACCTAGCCTGGGAAACTTAGGCAGACCATGTCTCAATATTAGTAAAGGGTAGGGTGTAGGAGGCTGGGGATGCAGCTCAGTGTGAAGGCCCTGGTTCAGTTCCCAGCACCTAAATAAACAAATCCCCCCCCAAAAAAGAATCATGCAATTCCTTGACTTTATCTTTGTGCTTTCAGATTCTTTGGTGAGAAAATTTTTGTTTAGCATCTTGGCTAGGATATTGTAGGACAGAATCATTTAATGAGTGCTTTGGCATTAAGAGTACACAGAATGGAAACAGTGTTACATAATCTAATAAATACTTCTATACTCACACATACTTGCAGGAAGGCAGATAATGAGGATCGAGGCCTAACTGACCTTCATTTAATGTACAAAGTTGGGGTTGAGTGGGAGAAGGTTTGGAGTGTGCTCATGGCCAGGGCTCTCTTATATCACCTGAAACTTTCTCCACATGGAGTTTGGTCCATGCAGTTTTTTGTCCTTTAACTGCAGGGAAATATACCACACTTATTGCACCCTTGAGAGAAGATAAAAATGTGGGTAAAGACCTCTGGTCTGCTTCTCTTCCTCTTCCTCTTCCTCTTCCTCTTCCTCTTCCTCTTCTTCCTTCTCTTCCCTCTATAATCAATATCGAAGTAGTATCTCCTCCTCAAAGATTGGTTAAACTGGCTATGCTTAATGGAGAAACCTTTGGGATATGAGCATTTTCAATTAATATTCATCCTGACCCTAACAATCTATAACAAAATATTCACAAGTATAGTCCTGTGGAATATAAATTGCTTAAAGTAAAACACAGTGTTGTGAACAATTGGTTCATAGAGTTTTAGTACCTTTCACATTGGGCTTATTAGAGTCTGTCCTGGGAGATTTATGCTTGGCTCTTTCAGACATTTAACACTTGGCTAAATTCTGCCTTTCTGCAAGACAATACTTAAATTTTCATGTTAATCTTCAAGAATTGGCAACTGAACAAGCACAACAGAATGGAGCAACAGGACACCCTGAGATTATGAGGAAATGCTGTTAGGAACAGATTCATACTCAGATCTAATCTCACAGATAACCCTTCTGGCCCAGGCTTATCAACAAATGACTTTTATGATGAAATGAGCTTGGGTAACTGTTCCCGAGGACGGAGTCTCATGTAGCCATTTTGACACTATTTTTTTTTTTTTTGTACTGAGGATTGAATTTACAACCTCACACTTGCCAGGCAGGTGCTTATACCACTGAGCTAAATCCTCGGCCCATTTACACGTTCTTTAGGACTCATAGGAGCCTTATGCTCAGTTCATATCTTGATTATAAGAAGCTGTCTGTCCACAGATACCACATGCCCATTTTCGCAGAGATTATTGTATTACAGCTGTCCTTTTGAATGATAATAAGGATTGAAAATAAAAATTAGGAGCTTGTGAGCTACTAAAAACCTTGGAAATTATTTAAAGACATGCAAGGATGTAGGTACTGAAAGCTAAAGTCTTCTACGTTTGCTCAAGCTATGCTGAGTTTAAGCAAACGAAATCAGGCTTCTTTGAAAATACAATGTTTTCATTGTAGCAAGACGGCATATTTGTAAACAATGTACCCTGGCAGATAGCCTTTGCTGATTATACAGGATTAATTGATATCATTATCCTTCTGATAAGCTTGTACAATTATATTGTTGTTATTTGTTTATTTTACCTAGAAATACTCAGACAATTCTTCTTACAGATACCTTCACTTACTTTATAGATGGATCTTCCTGTACTTTTGCATCTTACTGGACTGTGCAAAATCATCAGAGAATTATTATCCTATTAACATGGGGGTGAGGATTTGCTTGGGTCATTACAGGAAATGGCCAGACAGTGTGGGTGTCCTCTAGGAGTCTATGACCATGGAGGGGCACCCTCCCTGTACGCTGTGCAGTGGTGGAATTTGACTTTGCTCTTCTCACCAATGAAAGCCTTCTCCCAGATGACATTAGGTGACGTTAAGCAAAGCAGCCCCTTTGTACAAGGTATGAAAGCCATAACATGGAGACAACTGAAGAAAACTTCAGTTTCTGGAGGCAGGAAGACTTGACCATCAACAGGGTCTGCCCAAGATGCCTAGTAATCTCTTCATTGCTGTTATAGCATGTTCTTCTGCCACCAGAGCGTATGAGACAAGTGCAACCGCACTTCACTTTGTCTCAGCTGCTGTTATTACAAAAACAAAAAGAGGGAGATGTAGGAAACTGGACAATGAGGATTAAGGCCTAATTGATTTTCTCTGTGAGAATTGGTGAGCATAAGTATTCTTATATCATTTTCTGATACTAGAGAAAACACTTTCAACTTTCACCATTGAGAATGATGTTAGCTGTGGGTTTTTGTCAAATGTTTTCTTTGCCTTATTTGAGATGACGGTATGATTTTTTTTTTTTTTTGTACCAGGGATCAAACTCATGACCTAGAGCTTGCTAGGCAGGCACTTATGCCACTGAGCTAAATCCCTGGCTACTGTATGCCTTTTCATCATTCTGAAAAATACATTTTTATATATTGAAGTATCATTGCATTCCAGAAATAAATTCTATATCATCATGGTACATAATCCTCTTAATATACTACTAAATTTGGTTTTCCAATATTTTGTTGTAAATTTTTATACTAATATTAGTAATGAATTGCAATATCTGAGTGCTGTGTTTTCATATGTTGAAACCAAACACCATAGGTGGTAGTATTAAAATGTCAGGCCTTTGGGAGGTGATTATCTTATGGTGTGAAGCCTTCATGAATGGGATTAATGTCCTTAAAAAAGAAGCTTGATGTAAACCTTTCACTCCTTCTCACGCAGTTACAAGGAGATGGAGTCTACAACCCAGAAAGTGGGCTTTCACCAGACACTGGATTCCTAGTGCCTTAATTTTTGACTTCAGATTCTAGAACTGGTAGAAAAAGATTGTGTATTGTATATAAACCATCAAGTTTATGTGACTTTTGTTATAACAGTCTGAATTAACTAAGAAAGGAATTTTATGCAATTTTCTTTTCTTAAGTTTTTTCTTTTTTGGTACCAGGGATCGAACTCATGATCTTGCGCTTACCAAGCAAGTGCTTGAACCACTTTGCGAAATCCCCAGCCCTTTTCTTAAGTTTTTGTTTTTGATATTAATGTAGTGTTTCACAGGGTGAGTTGGAAAGTGTTCTCTCCTTTGTAGGCAGAGAAGGATTGGTGTTAATTTTTAAAGCAGTTATTAGAACTCATTAATGAAACCATTGTGTACAGGGCTTTTTTGGTTAGGATATGTTTGCTTTTTTCTCCTTGCTATTGTAGATCTATTTTGATTTCATTTTTTTAAAAAAATTTAGTCTTGGTAAATTTTGTGTTTCTAGAAATTTTTTCATTTCATCTAGATTATCCAATGTGATGGTATACAATTTTACTTATCTCTGCCCTAATCCCTATTATTTTATTGCTTTTGCTAGGTTTGCATTTTTTTTATTGTTTCTTAAGTTGTAATGTTAGGCTGTTGGTTTGAGAGGTTCCTTTTTTTAAGGTAAACAGGTAGACTAATAAAATTTTCCTCTTAGCTTGGAATTTATAGCATCATTTAAGTTTTATGTTGTGTTTTCTTTTTCACTTTTTTGTGTTTTCTAATTTCCCTGTGTTTTCTTCTTTGATCTTTTTAATTATTTCAGAATTATTTCTAAAAATTACATAATTTTCAAGTACTCCTGTTATCAATTTCTGACTTCATACTCATTGTTAAAGAACATACTTTTAATGGCAGTTACATATTTTAATGTATTGAGACTTGATTTGTGGCTAACATATTATCTTATCATGAAGAATGTCTCATATACACTTGTGAAAAATATGTTTTCAATTATCATTGAGTAGATTGATCTGTATCTGTCTATCAGGTTTATTGGTTATTATGCTGTTAAGGTCCTCTGTTTCCTTCTTTTTTCTATTTGTTCTATTTATTATTTGCAAATGGTATCAAAGTCTCCAACTACCTTCCATGTAGGTATATCCTTAGCACCGGTGAATTTTCATCTTTACTATGGGAAAGATCTAGTGATCATGAGCTTCCACACTGTTGTTTATATGAAAATTTTAATTTTGCCCTCATTTTCAAAGTTCAGCTTTGTTGAACATAGAATTTTTGTTGACAATTTTCCTCTTTTAACCTTCTGAATATATTAACCCACTGTAATTTGCTCTCCAAATTTGCTGATGAGAAATTTGCTGGTAATGTTATTGATGGTCAGTTTGTCTCTTGTATGTCACTTGTTTCTTTCTTGCTTTCAAAATTATTTTTTATTTTTACAAAGTCAGTTTGATCATGTGTCTCAGCATAAGTTACTTCCAGTTTATCCTGCTTGGATTTGCATGTTCATGTCTTGCATCAGATTTGGGAATTTTTTAGTCATTATTTCTTCAAATATCCTCCCTTCCTCTTTCTCTCTCTTTTTCTTTTAGGACTGTCTGATGCTATCTACATATTCATCCCCTGGAGTTGTCCTACAAATTCTTTACACTCTTACTAGTTTTCTTTAAACTTTCCCTTTTGTTTTTCAGAGAAAATAATTTTAATTATCATGTCTTTTAATTCTCTGACTTTTCCTTCTGACTTAAATCTCTAGTTAATTTTTAATTTTGGGTATCACAATTTTTATATGTAAACTTCCTCATGTTTTCTAACTATTGATACTGCCATTTTGTTCATATTTTATTTTTTGACTTTTTTCTACCTGTTTGCTTAACTTTCTGAACATTCTTTTGAAAGTTGTCTTAAAGTCTAACAAATCTGTCATTTGGTCTTCCTCAGAGACAATTCTGATCAATTTATTTTCTCTTTTGCATGGACCACTTTTTCCTCTTTCTTTGTATACCTTGTGATTTTGTTGTTGTTGAAAACTAGACATTTGAATATTATACTGTAAATCAGATTTACCCTTTCTCAGAGTTTTCTGTTTTAAAGAAATCATTGTAGAGTCCCTCTGTGACAGAAGAGACTGGGATGTGAACTGAAGGTATTCTCAGTTCTTTTCTGAGCTTCTGCCTTTTGTTAGGATGTGTGGATGACTTTCTAAATTACCTGTGTTTGTGGCTCCTTTTGAATGTCCTAATTCTTAAGTATCTAGCTGGACACCCTAAGTAAAAATAGAGAAATCTGAAGGAGAAAAAAAGTGAATCTGTCTAAAACCCTAGAAAACTGTTTCAACTGGAGAGGATGATAACAAAAGAGATCTGCTTCTATTTCTGCATCTCTACATGCAGAAACAGTAATTAGTTAGTGGTGAGAACAAGGTTTTATTGCTCATCTTGGTTTATGCAAACCAAGGAATGTGGGCTGTATGTATTGGAACTGGAGGGAATGGGTATGTGCTCCTGGGATAAGATGTGAAGGTCATTTTAATTTTCCAGAAATTATCAAATTATCATTGAGCGTATCCCCTGTAAGCTAC
The DNA here is from genome assembly GCA_004027295.1 of Dolichotis patagonum. Taxonomy (NCBI): domain Eukaryota; kingdom Metazoa; phylum Chordata; class Mammalia; order Rodentia; family Caviidae; genus Dolichotis; species Dolichotis patagonum. The sequence goes on from PVJX010009773.1 coordinate 56,823, forward strand.
AAATCTTCAGATAGACTCTAGAGTTCCTTACTAGTTGCATGAGGCAAATTCTGCCAGCACAATTGTTTATTAGATGGGCGGTAGACTCCTAATACTTTCTACTCTATCATCTTCCTTGACTCACTTCATCAAAGGGATAAATTCTCTCTCTCTGTCTCCAACTTTCTCTCTTATTATCCATAGTTTTCCTTTTTAACTTAATGAGAACATTCCAAATAAGCATTTACTCATTTGCATGCATTTCACAACATATGTAATCTGAAGGATAAATTCTGTCACTTGCTTATACGTGTTTATTATTTATTTATTTATTTATTTATTTTTGGTACCAGGAATCAAACTCATGACCTCCTGCTTGCCAGGCAGGCACTGTGCAGCTGAACTATATCCCTGGTTGATTTAGGTAAGGCATTTAAAATTATAAATTGATATACATTGAATATTTGTTAGATTCTAGATACTACATTCAATCTTAGATTAATTTTGGAGGCAAATCCCAGTATGACTGAGACAATCAGTGAAGAAATAAGGGAAGGTACATGGTTGGCCTTCCATGTCTGTGTGTTTTGCATCTAAAGATGTGACAAGTCACAGTCATAAATGCTTTTTTAAAAAATTAGGCTGTATTCTAAATGTGTATAGATTCTTATTTCTTGTCAGTATTCTCTAGGGTCTAATAAAGACTTTTATAACTTGTGTCGGTATTTCATGTAATCTAGAAATGATTTAAAGTATACTGGAGGATATATATAAGTTATACAAATACTATGCCATTTTATATAAGCAACTTGAATATCTATAGGTTTTGGTATCCATGGGTGGGTCCTAGAACCAATTTCTTATGAATGCCTAGGGATTATTTTAGCTTTAGAGGTAAACCTTTTAAAGCATTAATCATATCAGCTCACAAATATTATTCAAGACAACACTCTGAATTTCTGATGTTGTGAATTACTCACCATCCATTATGCAACGTGCTATTTGTGTGGCTGTACTTTTTGGATGTCTTAAAGTTCTCATGGCAATGTTTCTTCCTCCATAAGCCTGTACTTTTAAACTATATAGCCCATTTTTTTTTATAATTTGTAAAGTATCTGGAGTAGATGCCATTATTCTTGTAAGAATCAGTGCCTTATTTTAGAAATGAAGGAAGAAATTATTATTGAAAAGAAAAAGACAAATTTATGCATTTTGTAAACCAAACATATAAAGTTCATGTGCTTAACCTAAACAAGCTGACATTTCAAAACTGATCCCTTTGCTTGGAGATCATATCCATTATGCTCTGGCAGAGTACAATATCTTGTCATGTTGCTATCTTTGAGGTATTATGAAATTTGTAATATATATATCTCATATAGATGTATGTATAAATGACCCCAAAACATTATGTGAGTTTTATTATGTTACACTTCTTATTGATTTCCTAGCCCAATGGCCTACTTTCAGTTTACTTTATCTAAACACATTAATTATGCCATTTCTCTGTTCAAGTAAAAAGGCTCCCTCTAAAGATAAAGCTTAACATTTAATTGTTATCTAGTGAATTACATAGTATTTCTTTAGATGTATTAGCAATCTCTCTCTCTCTCTCTCTCTCTCTCTCTCTCTGTCTCTCTCTTGCTGTCTCTCCCTCTGTCTCTCCCTCAGATCTTGCTTTCCTGATCCACTAACTCTGGGGTCTGATGCTCTAGGGATGAGTCCTCCTTGCCTGTGGCAGTTTTAGCTGTTCCTGGGCCTTTGTTATCAGAACTGTATTTGTACTTTGCTTCAGTTGCTGAAACTACTACTATGTCTCTCCCTTTCCCTGCCAGAGGCCCAGGTTCAAGCACTTTGCCTCATCTGGCTGCTTGTGCGTCATCCTTTGCCCAGACTTTTTCTGTGATGCCCCCCACATCCACCAAAGGAGCATTTGTCCTGAATTCTTGGTTCTTTCTTTACTTGCCTGAGTATGACGGATCTAATTGGTGATTGACATTGGCTGTCTAGATGGTGATAATAAATAACATTTATTGTGCTATTTGTCCATAATCTGCCTCAATTTGTTGGGTGCCTGTCTTTCTGCTTCATATTGTCTCTGAGATCTACAACATACTCCAAGTTATGAAAATATAGTGTCTTAGTTACTTTTTACTCATCGCTGAGACAAAATACCTGATGCCCAAAGTTGGGAAAGGCAAGGTTTATTTCTTACAGTTTTTGGAGGTTTCAGTTCAGACTCAGTTGGCTCCAAGGGAGGGTGGCATGGTGGGGCCACAATTCATGGCGGCTGCAAACAGCAAGCAAAAACCAGCAAGAGAGAGACACACCTTCTTCCTGACATTACATCACATGCTGGCTCCACCCCCTAGGAGGATGTGGCACTGACACCACCAATCCAAGCACTAGACAATGAACCAATCACAAATGCACAATGCAAATACATGAGGCCTGGGGGCCACCGACATAAACCATGACATAGAGTTACTTATAAAAGCCTGTTGAATTACTTGCACCATTATCCAAAAGTTCCAAAACTTCTGTATTTCCACTGTTTGATTCAATGACAGCAGTCACACTGGCTCCAAGAATGGGCACATACCCTTGCTGAACTTCTGCATAAACAATCGCGGGGCTGGGGAAGGTGTTTGTGTCTTTATTCACTCTAGCACTCACTGTGATTGGAGGCACAGCAGAATTTGCTACCTGAGAAGTAATTGTAATAGTTAATATTTCTGGATTGGCTTTGGCTTGAAGACTGTAAGTCCAAATGCCCACCTAAAATGTGCAGTGCAAACATATTAAATATCCATTGTCAAACTAATTTTTGTGTTCTCTATGCATTTCCAAAATAAATCAAAATATGGTGAATGTTGAAAGTAAAAAGAAATTGTCAC
>PVJX010009774.1:0-59725 GCA_004027295.1 Dolichotis patagonum
TCTGCACCATTCCGTGCACAGGCTGACTCAGAATTTCATCCATTTTTCTCCTCTGAACTTAAACCTTCATCTGAATCACCCTCCTAACTGTCTCCTATGGCTCATGTCCGATTTCTTGTTTCTTTATTTCCTATTTAAATATAGTATTACTTAATATTTCATTCGTGAGTTGTATTTCCCCCTTAGTTATTAGCATATAAGCTTTCTAAGAAGAGAAAATGATGACTTTTGTTGAGTTGGCACCTAAGAATTGTTTGGTAATGGACTTAGTCTCAGCCTGCGAGCAAGTTGCACCAAATTTACTCGATGGGTTTTCAAAGACAAATAAGCCTTCGACATTGCATCATTAAGGAACAGATCTCTGGCATTTAGATTTGCTATGGACACTACGGTAGCCTGGAATTATGAAGACACCAGCATAACAGTTCTGTGACACTCTCATATATTTGTGATGACAAATGCAGCTCAAAACTACAGCAACGGCTATTTGTTTGGGGGAAACAAGGTCATTTATGCAATAGTTCATTTGGACCTCTCTCCATACAACAAAGCTTCAAAAGTAAGCTTATTTAAGCTTCTGCTTTTTCCGAAAAGCTTATGCTTTGACATTATGCCTGCAAATAAATAGATAAATAAATAAAGTCCTTTACCTCTACTGTGTCATTTAAGTCTCATAGCTTGAGCGTTCACTAATCTCATTCCATACATACAGCATGCGAATTTAGGCTTAGAGGGTTCAGAAAACAAACCAGACACCTCACAGTCTACACAAAGCGATACACAAGCTGGGAACCCACATTCTTCTGCCACACCAGGGAGTCTCCCACGTTGGCCCAGAACAGCAGTGCTTGTTAACGTTAGGCATCTGTTTCTTTTACACTGGGGATGAGTTTTGGATCTGCTACTTTAGTTTATACCCATGGACACTTTTAACTTCTTCTTCACCTTCAAAAGGTGACAACAGTACCTTTCTCACAAAGCTTCGAGAATTAAATGAGATGATGCGTAGAAAGCATTACCTTTTGTGTCTGTCTTAGTAAAACACTGAATAAATGTTAGCCTTTGGTATTACCACACACCACTAATGGATGTCAGAAGGGCAGAAGCTCCACCCTTGGGTCTCCCTTCCCTGCCTGGAAGATTAGGATTGGATGCTACGTAAATGGATGCACTTTGAAACTACAGTCTCAAGTGAAATAAATCGGACACGTGTAAATACCACATTGTTTCTCTGATGAAACTCAAAGTCTAAATGAGGATTGATACGTTTAATAAGTACTGTGAATCAGGAAGAAAATGCTCAAAGGGGGAGACAAACAAAGGAGGAGAGGAAGAAAAAAATGAGGGAAAAATTAAAAAATGAGAAAAAGGAAAAATGAAAACAAAGCTTGTGAATGGGGGAGAGAAGGAGGGGTTGAAGAGAGGGAGGCAGAATGGAGAAAAAAAAGAAACAGGTTATATTATGTACAGGTACAAATTGTCTATGATAAATGTGATATATATACTCAATAAAATTTGGAGGAGGAGCACAGATGAGGGTGGCACTGGCCTATGGGCCATCACACCATGGGCTTTTGAGGAGCCGCTAGACCCTTCAGGTTTAGCCCCTCATCTGCAGAATGGGGCTTGTACCGCCTACCTCACACAGGTGCTGTGAGGACATAGAACTCCAGCGTCCAGCATTTCAAATATGACACAGCACAATATAAAAGTAACACATGAATGGCCTATTTGGTTATCTATGTAGATTTCTAATTTGTATAATCAGAAGAGCATCTTACCAATTCAGAAACATTGCTTATTTCCAGGAAGAAAAAAAAAATCTTGATTGGAAACTGAAAGGAAAGAAAAAGGACTAGGGTTAGGAATGACAGCCCATATTCCTAAGGCCTCAGTGAGGAATCCTGGGTGCTTCCTGAATCAGAGAGTGCAGCACAATGCTGACTCAACAACAAATTTCAGGGGAGTGTAAGGACAGGTCAGGGCACTCTCAAATTCTCATTCCTTCTTGTCAGATGCTATCCAAAACTGTAGCCAGCTGAGCTGGTGAGTTCATGAAATGTGGCCAGTCCAAACTGAGATGTGTTCTGTGTCAAAGAGACATCAAAATTTGAAGACAATACAAACAAGAGTAAAAGAATGTATTTATTGTGCATCACAAACATATACTAATAAAAAGGGAAAAATAAGAACCCTCCTTAAAAACCTTTTAAAAAGTAAAAGACTGCACTAATAGTTTTTTTAAGAGAATAAATCTAAACAAAATAAAACAGAAAAAAGCCAATCAAAACAAAATATTGAAAGTGATACAGTACTTCAGAACAAGGTAATAGGAAATCAGCAATGGATACCATAATGCCTCTTGCTATCTTCAAAATGATAATTTTTATATTACCTGTTGAAATGATATTTTTGATACAATGGGCTAACTAAAATATTCGTTAAATGTCTTTAAATGGATTAGCTAAAATGTTTTTATATTATTTCCATCTATTTATTTTAGCTTTAGAATGTAGCTGCTAGATAATTTTCATGCATGAGTCACGTTTTCCACCAGGCAGGGCTGCTCTAGCCCACACTGTGCAAATGCCAATCACAGGGCCAAAACCAGAACTCAATGAGCAGCTGAGCACCTTCACCTACAGCCTCACTCCTCCCACACTCCGTCCCCACATGCACAAGAAGAGTTAAAAACACTCACTGAAAGCTCTACTCAGCGTACTACACTCTATATTTACCTACAATTAGGCCAACGAGACTAATCTTTAATAAAGATGAGGTGCCTAACTGACAAAGAATTTGCAAAATATAACAAGAAAAGAAAATCAGTGGATAAATAATGTGGTCAAATCATTCACAAAGAAAAAAGAATGAAAGCAACTAAATACACATTTTCCAATACAAACAAGAATAGAGAAGTGGAAATAAAAACATTTTCAGTTTATCAGAATTAATTATTCAATTTAACAAGCTTTTATTAAACCTCAAGCAAGCATTTTTAAAAATTTCTCAAGATATGACATATACTAAGATTCTGCCAGAGTAAAAAACAGTACTTTCTAAAAAAACAGTACTTGGTAGAAGATTGGAAGGAAGTATTATAAAAGGTAAAGGTGACTGCCTCCAGCAATGGGACTATGGACATTCTTTTTTATCTTTCATATTTTTGTGTTCCTTACACATTTTCTACAGTGAATATATATAGCTATTTTTTAAAAAATATCTAAGTAGTACATGTGCATTATAGAACATTTAGAAAATATAAACAAAAAACTAGCATTGCTATTTCAATAATCAGAAAGGGGGGGGGAACAAAACTAAAAACTAACATGAAATAATAAAAGACTTTTTGGCCAAATCTGAAAACTTTTCAGTCAGTAAAAATACCTCATTTATGTGCAGCTTTGCCACTTACTAAATTTTCTTATGATTTTCTAATTCTAAACTAGTGTACTTTATGAGTTAAAATGTGGTCTATTTTGGAGACCATCCCATGTGCAGGTGAAGAAGGTGTATTCTGATGTTGTGCTGTGGAACACTCTGTAGAGATTTACTAATTCTATTAGTTCACCGGTTTGGTTCAGTTCTGATATTCTTTTGTTGATTTTTGTGTAGTTGATCTGTCTATTTGTGACAGTGGGTTACTGAAGTCCCTCATTACATTTGTGTTAGTGCTTATTTGATTTTTCATGCCCATTAATATTTGTTTTGTACAGTTGGATGCACTGGTGTTTGGTGCACATATATTTATGATTGTTTTCTCTAATATCTACAAAACTCAAAATAATCAGACACCCCAAATTGAAATAATCAATTTAAAAATGGGCATCTGAAGTGAATAGACACTTTTCAGATGAAGAAGTACAAATGGCAAATAAATGAAAAAATGTTGAACGTCATTCATTGGTCATTCAAGAGATGCTAATTAAAACAACACTGAGATTCCATCTCACTCCAGGAGAATGGGTATTTCCAAGAAATCAACCAATAGCAAATGCTGGTGGGGTGGTGGGGGAAAAGGAACACTTCTCCACTGTTGGTGTGAGTATATACTATGAAACCACTGTGGAAATCAGTGTGAAGAGTCCTCAAAAAATTAAAACAAGAGGTCCCTTTCACCCAGATATTCTCCTTCTTGGTATCTTGCAGAAAGAATTAAAAGCATTATACAATAGTGATATAACTCTCAGCTATTACAGTTTGTAATAGCTGAATCTTGGAAACAAACAAAATGACCATCAACTGATAAATGGAAAAGAAGGTGTGGGTTTTTTAAACAATGGAGTACTACTCTGCCACAAAGAAAGATAGACTTGAGGCACTTCTAGTTAAATGGATGCAGTTTGAGACCATACTCTTAAATGAAACAAATCACAGACAATCATGTAAATATCACATTGCTTCTCTGGAGTGAGAATCCAACAGTATAAATTGGGACCAAAAAGTATAATAGATACTGTTCAGGGAAAGAAAATATTCAAGGAAGGGGAACTAGAGAGAGAGAAAAGAAGGAAGGAAAAAGAGAAGCAAAAGAAAAAATGGAAACGAAGATTTTATAAGTAAGGAGGGGAAAAGAGGTTGAAGGGAGGGGAGGGAAATGGGAAAAATAGAAGAATCAAGATGTGTCATGTACAGGTACAAATTCTCTATGATTAACATGATCATTATCTATATCTAAAACATAGCAATAAAATTAATTAAAAAATCTCTTTAAAAGCAATATAGTAAGCAAGAGTATGTAACTGATTATCTTTGATTGAAGGTAATTATTATTTACTTTTTTGGGGAGGGCAGGGTGATAGGAGTCATGCATTTTTCTACGTTTTCTATAAGGTATATGTTTTCATTATAAAAGGAAGTAGTTTTATGAAAAATAGGCTGTAACAAGTTATATAGAGGGAGATTGAGAGACTAAGAACTTCAGGTAATGTGCAGCTAGAAAGGAAAAAAAGAATTCACACCTTTGAACCTTCATTTTCCACACCAGTGGACTTCACCTCAACCCCTTTGGTCAAGCAGACACAATAAGTCTCACAGATGTTTACATCATATTAAAACTTAATTACATTACATTAAAACTTAATTTGGGTAAACAAAGATCAAAATCTTTGCTATGCAGGAGGGTACAGATAACCTGTGTTAGAGAAGTCCACCACACCTGGGTTTACATCAGGTATTCTGGGAAAGTAACCTGAACTTGACCCTAGCTTCTTGAAATTCTCATACTACAGTTTTTCAGGACAAACAGAGCATTTTACTGTAAATATACGCACAGGATGGAATTCAAGTAAGACTGCATGACCTCATTTTCCTTAAGGGTAACACACAGTTTTTAATCCAACAGCTGGGCCTGGTTTACCTTCCAATCCTACATAGCAGTTCATTTCCATGACTTTATAGGCTGCAAATAATAATTTATCATTTTGGAAGCATGCACACTCTCCAAATTCTCCTCCCTTCTCCAGCCATCTTATCATGTAGCACATGGAAAATGGGAACCAACCAAAGTCAGACCTGTCATTTAGCATGTCTTTACACCTGCTCATGTTAAACTGTACTTGGATTCTTCAAGAAAGGTGTTATCTTCAAATTGCTACATGTGCTCTTGCACTAGCCTCCCCCTGCAGTGTCATCTGAATAGAACCTAGGCTGCAACAAGAAACAATACCAAGAATCAACAACTGGGAACAAATCAAATTAAAAACATTCTGGACAGCAAAGGAAACAACCAGCACAATGAAGAGACAACCTATGGAACGGAACAAAACTTTTGCCAGCTACTCCTCAAAGGACTAGAGAGAACTCAAAAATTGAGACCCCTCAAATTTAAAGACCCAATCAAAACGTGGGGGTCTGAAATGAATAGACACTTATCAGATGAAGTACGAATTGCCAATAAACACATGAAAAAAAAAAGCTCAACATTACTGAGTCATTCAAGAAATGCAAATTAAAACGTTTATATTTTATCGCATTATAGAAAGAATAGCCATCAAATAATAATCAAATAATAACAAAAGTGGGAGAAGCTGGGAAAAGGAATTATTCATTATTGGTGGGAGTGTAAACTGGTACAACCACTATGGAAATCAGTACAAAAATTCCTTAAAAAACCAGAAATAGAAATTTTCATATTACAGTGACACATGCATTCCCATGTTTATAGCGGCACAATTCATAATAGCCAGCTAAAAAATGTCTCATTTTCCTGAAAGGCACTGTGGTAGGCAGCATATCACATGTGATCTAGTCTATAAATCTGACTAGGCATTCACCAAGTAAGTGATACAGGTAAAACTCAAGCCTGAACTTCCTTTGCATTTTTAACCCACAATAGATGCAAATACTTGGTATGATCAAATAATACAGGGAATATTTAAATTAAAAAATCAGCACAGTAAAAGACACATTGCCATTAACTCCCTTCAAAATACTCCCTTTGCTTCAAGTACTCATCCCATCATCTTGCCACTTTCTGAAGCACTTCTTGAAGTCTTCTTTCATGAGTTTCTTTTCACGGCTCCCTAAATGTCCTGAGTCAATTTAAAACAATTATAGCAATTTCTGTCAGATAAAAACATTATGGTATGTCCTCTTCGCATCATTCACTGACTCTGGCTCCATGTGACTTCTAGCCCTTCTGCAAAGTCAGAATGACATTGAAAGGTAAATGCTTTGATCTATTCAGGACATCAAGGCAGCCGGGATCAACTAAAAATACAAAAGAGAAGTTTCAGAAATACTTCAGAAAGTGGCAAGAAGATGGGACAAGTGTGTTTAAAGTGAGGTGGACTATTTTGAGCAAATTAATAACAATGTTTCTTTTACTGTAATAATTTTTTAAAATGTAAACATTCACCATATTCGCTGATCACACCTCATCCAGCAAAGCCCTCCACGTTTGCACCCTGGCTTCTACACCACAGAGCTAGTGGCAGTGACTGTAACCTTTCTCACTTGGCCTCCATGTTTATCACATGTGGAAATAGGTACATCAGCAGTATTCAGTCCTTAGCTGTAAAGATTAAGGAGATAACCCACACAACGTGCTGGCACACAGTAAGCACGTGGTGATGGTTAAGACCTCCAGCTACCATCAATGCCACCACCACACCATTCTACTGTCACCTACTGAGGGTGGAGACAGAGTTTTAGAAAATGGAAACTCAGAGCAAGTATTATTAACCATAAAAACAGGTTTTAGTTAATATAGGATCCATTAAAGTATATAATCCATACAAACAAAAATCATAAAGAGCCAAGTATGAAGATCAAAGAAGTCTACCTAGCAAACATACTGCTTTAAAAAATTAACCTAGCTAGTAACTGCAAATTAGAACAGTGACTCAACACTATTTTCCTTTCAAATTGGCAAAGTTTTTGTAATTATAATGACTAATGTTGGGCAAAGTGCAATAAAATAGGCACTTAATGTTTTTACAAAGCTATTCAACACCAGAAGCCAGTAAATGCTCACTACAATGTACTCAATAATTTCATTTCTAAATAATGTTCCTAAAGAAGAAAGCAAAGTGTGAAAAATTTAATATGCATAATGATGTTCATTATACCATTTACAAAGAAAATGGTATAAAATAGCAGACAGTAACAAAATGAATGGTTATAAAAATAAAGGATTGTGGCAAAAAAATTGAGACAATACTACCTAAAAATAACTCACAATAGTAAATTGAATATAATTCATAATTGTGACATGAAAAAAGTAATTTGTAAAGGAAAATGTCAATAGTTGTATTAGGAAAGTAGAATTTTAGTAATTTTTTGCACCTTTGGTTTTCAAGTATTTTGAAATAGGAACCAATTTATTTGGAAACAAGCATTCCTTTTGACTAACACTCCAAACTGCTTATAATGGTTGATACATTGTATCAACTTGAGAAGTTCAGAAGTTTAACTGTTTCAGCCAGGAGCCAAGTTACTTACTTCCTAAACATCCTGAGCCTGCGCAGACCTGGTGTGGGCTGATACCCTGGATACAACAGAAGAGAGGGAAAGAGCCTTGTTCTCTCCCTTTTGCTTTTGCTGCTTTTGCTATCTTCTGCCACCTTGAGCTCTTGCCCCTAGCCATACCATCCTGCCTTGGAGCCAACTCATTATGGACTGAAACTTCCACAAACTGTGAGCTAAATAAACCTTGCCTTTTTAAATTTTGAGAGCTGGATATTTTGTCTTAGGGAGAAAAACAACTGAGACACTACTCTGATAAAAACCAGACCACTCACTGGAATTCATAAGTGCATTTGTTTCCGTCAACAATGAAGAATGTATAACCCAAGTAACTATCTCTAGAAGTGCCCTGTTCCTACAAAGTCAGAAAATATCTATACATGTTGGAGGCTGGTAGAAGGGTGCAACGCTTCATAGAAACAAGCTAATCCCCACTTTATCTTCATTCCTACCTATTTCTACTTGCAGGCTGAGGAAAAAGCAAGATGGAGCCAGAGGAGAAACAGAACCTTTGTCCATGGGCAGCCAACACTAGCTCATCCACAACAAAGGCAGGTGCTACAGGACAATGGAGCCTGCAGCAGCAGCTACTCCCGGGGGATTCCATGAAGAAGTCAAATGGTTTATAATCCACCAGGCGTCTCCATCTTTAGTGCCTTAGAGCAGGTAAGAGCCTTTGTAAGCAACAGAAATAGGAACAAAGGCAGGAAATTCAAATTCTTATTCTTCCCATAAATTTTATCACTTGTCTCTTCAGACCTTTCTGTCTAGGCAAAAAGGAGTCAAGTCTCACAAATATAATGCATTGGACCAAATACCTGAATATTCCTTACCACCTGTGGGAGCACACATTTGTACCACCAGGCAAGTAATGGATTTGGGGACCTCATTAGTGCAGGAGTCAACACTATCGCACCTGTACCCACACGCCTGTAATTTCCTAAATCCTCACCATTAAGCAGATGGTGCTTAATGTCCCTCTAAGCACAGGGAGTTTGTCCATGAAACTCAAAGGAATCCTGCTTGTCCCTTGGGTCACAAATAAGTTAAACACTACACAGGTTCAGGCCACGTTAAGTATGTCTGAAGTGGACCAGTGTGGATGGCACTTTCTTTACCCAGCCAAGCAAGGGCTGTGCACTGTGGTACCTATAGTACTTCGCTGTGGCCAGGCTCACAAAGCAGCCGATGGCTCTGGGGCCCAGCCTTGATGACCTGTCTGTTACGTAGCCTCAGACATTTTGATGTGCCATGTTACCCCAGCTACCTACAATAAGCTCACAGCTCTCATCCATTGTTTCTTCTGTCTAGCATCATAAGCTTGAGACAAATGACACTTTCCATGAATAACCGTGGAGACCTCCAAGAAGTGTCTGACCATTTCTGTGCCTCATATAACACTTACTGCCAGAAGACAAAGCAGAAAGCATCCACTTTATGTACTGTTATTTGAAAAACGCCATCGAAGAGAAGACTTCATTTGGAAAGATTTTCATCTTCTATTAAGCTCCAGAGGTTCCGTGAAATGTTCAGGGAAAACAGGAAACTCTGGTACGATTCTAGAACAAACTATGGGTTAAACAACCAAGGAAAATTAATATGACGCAAATTGTAGTGATTTAATATTTTTTTGAATTGAAATCTTTCCTTTGACCTAAGAAACTGTAAGAAGGAAAGAAGAGCAGCTTCTAGGCCCTGTCTGGGATTTCCCAGTGTGGTCAGATTATGCCCACCTGAGGAAGAATGCATTCCACTGTATATGCGAGGTCTAAGAGTTGGGCAGACTGCTGCAATGTGGGCACTCTACACCTCACAATAGGATCAAACGAAGGGGTAAGTGATGGGTCAGCCAGCGCTCTCTGCCCAGCTCCGGTCACTCCCTATCTGGAAGGGGTACATCCAGGGAATGTGCTGAACCCAGCTGCTCAAGTTGCAATGGGAAACCTTAGCTCATTCAATTTAGAAACCGACAAACCCTTTCTGAGAATGACACATCCACAAATAGCAGAGCCTACCTATCTTCTCTTCACACTTCATGCTTTCCTGCACAAGCTCAACAACATCTACGTTTGTGACTCCAGCTTCTCTCCTGAGAGCTGGATTTCCAATTGCCCTACTGCTCAGCTTCTACATCTGACTCATCCCGGGAGCTTGTCAAGTCTATTTCCCCACCTCTCAACACACAGCGTTTCTCTATGCCCAGTCTCAAGCTTTAGTCACTCTCACCAATTCCTCTTGGAACTACTTGTATTCCTGAAGGGCCCCAAGAGGAGTTATCTGCCCTCTCATCCATCCTGCACTGCCACTGCAGTCAGCTTTAAACACCAGCATGCAGCTCCCACTTACCAACACTGTGTTTCCCAATGGCTGTGGACGAACACTAACCTTAGTATGACAACCGCCTTCACCGCCTTCTCCAGCCAAACACCCCCTCTGTCACATCTTACCACACCTAGCTCACCTGTGCTCTGCACTACTGCCACTCATTCCAGACAAACCCTCACAGCCTTTCCGTTTCAAGAAGTGACTTTCCCTCTGCACTGGACATTCTGCTACTCCACCTCTACCCGGCAACTTTTATTAATCCTGCAAGGTTGGATTCACACGTCATCTCCTTTGGGAAGCTCTCTTATCCTTCCAGTTACAAGCCACACTGTCCTGCCTGTTCCTGTAGTACTTTCTGTGTTCCACCCTAAACAGTAAATGTAACGGCAGTGATCTGTTCAGACGTTGTTTCCCCAGAGGCAATGCTATACATTCTTGAGGGCAGGGGCCATGTCTAATGTGAACCTAGAACCAGACTGCACAGAGTACACAGTAATCCACCGACCATCCACAAGCCACAACCGAAGGCTGTGAGAGGAGTTAGGGTGACAGAGTGAAAAGATGATCAGGACACTGGACTGTAGTCCCCACCTGCCTTGGAGCTGTGTGCTGTGAGTACGTATTAATCTCTTCAGACTCTAGTTTCCCATCTATGAATGATGGGGTTCACATGTGTGACTCCCACAGTCTCTTTAACTCCTCTATTCTAGCAGTCTGTTTTCCTTTAAAATCTACAGTGAAGAAAGACGGTGAAACCCCTTGGCAACAGGTTTCAGGAATCTGGATGTTCCTCTACAAAGCCCGCCAGGAAAATACCTTGTAGGTGTCCAGGCAGAATTCCCAAGGACACTTACAGCAGAGGTCCCTTCCCTCCACTCACCGATCCCCAGCTGCCCTCTACTCTACTGCACCTGACAAATCATGACCCCAACATGGCTTATTAAATATAATGCACAAGAAAAAAAATCTGATGACAAAACTTTAACATTCCTGGAAAACAACGAGTGCTAAAAACATGACTGCTGAATTCTGAAGAGCCTCTGACCCTCTATGTCTCAATAATCACCTGGTAACCCCGTACTCTGGGGGTGGCTGGTACCTCAGGACGGCCACTTCTGTTCTTGCAGGTTGAGGAGCAGAGTAAGGCTTGACCATGTCATGCAGCATCCCAGGGTGCTGGTCACTGTAAAACAGTCCATGGTCCTGGTTCTTGCTGACTGGGGACATCATTTGCTTGGTCTTGAATGGGTACTCAGGTGGAGGACCACGAGGGTCCAGGACTTTCCCAGCAGGCTGGGCTTGCGAGGGTCCCCCTCCTGCTTTGAACCCCTTTCCATTCCCGGAGCCAGGGAGGTGTTGCTTAGCTCCGTTCCTCTCCAGTGACAGCTGCATGATCCTTTCGCTAAGGGAGCGGACATGGCCCTGCTTCAGTTCTTTCAGCGCCTCATCCTTATGCGCCTGTCCACTGTTGGCACGGCTCACCGTGGGTCTCCCCTCCGTGCGAGACTTCTGAGTGGTGCCGCCAGCCATGTAGTAACTGTGGCCTGCGGGCCCCTGCTGCTGCTGCTGCTGCTGCTGCCCCCTGAAAAACTGTGACTGGGCCTTGGCCTCCTCGTACGTAGGCAGCTCCTCGTTGTTCTGCTGTGGCTGCGTGGAGCGGACCTGCTTCTCCATCACCGTGTTGTCCACCTGGTGTTCCTGACCCTGCGGCTCCTGGCGTGCTGACTGGTAGACCATTTGTGGGTCTTCTTGAGTGAGGTTTTCCGTGGAAGAAAAGTTGTTTGTAGGGTGGGCTGGTCCAGCACTCCCTGTGGCCTGGTGCTGAATGGCCAGCAAGTTCATGTTCTCGGTTGGGGTGCCATACCGCAGTTGTTCCTGGATCAGCCGCTGCAATACTGTTCCAGCTGCCGCATCCTCGGAACCTCTCATTTCCACCTCTGAGGTCCTCGGGAAGTTCAGGGCGAGGAAGTTACAGAGAGGATCCTCAACTAAAATACAAACACAGAAAAAGGTATCAGGCTGTTCCCCAGAAGGCATGTGTCTATCAGTATGTGGTAAATAATTAGCATTCTAACTAGAGCAGCATTTTTTTTTTTTTTTGGTCTTTTTTGAAACAGGGTCTCGCTAAGCAGTTCAGGCTGGCCTTGGGCTCACTTTGTAGCCCAGGCTAGTATTGAATTTGCAATGAGTCTCCTGGCTCAGCCTCCCAAATGCTGGGATTACAGGTGTGTGCCACCATGCCCGGCTTATTGCAGCATTTAAAGATAAGATTTCAAACACACCACCACTTCCATCTAGCCTGCAATGTCTCCTAGATGTGTTTTTCCAATTCACTCTACTCTCCATTCCCTCTTCTCCCACTTCTGAGACTTCCGCCTTCCTTCATCCCTTCTCTTTCCTTATCCTTTCCAACTGCCTCTTCTTTTTCATCACATAAAGATACTCACAGCTTTCCCTTCTTAAAAAAGTTCAAACTAAAACCAAATACAAAGACCTCTGTTGTCACCCTACGATCTCCTAATCCCCTTCCTTCTCTTCTAACCATCTTCAGTAAGCAGCATATGCTCGCTATCTATCTGTGTTCCAAATGCTTCATCCACAGCCCTAATGAGCTAACAAACCCAACAAGAGTTTCCCAACTCATACTGTACACCTAACCTTTCTGAAGGATTCAGCATGGTTGATCACCCTCTTCTTGAAATGCTCTCCTAGTTCAATACTCAAGTCACCCCTCCTCCTGACTCTGTGCCCATCTTCTCCAGCTACGTTTTGTCTCTCAAATTCTGTGTTTTCCCCCAGCTCTGGCCTGCGTGCTCAGTGCTCCTCTGCCCCAGTGCTCACCTAGTCAGCTACTTTTTCTCAAATAAGAAACAGGATAGTTTGCCAAAATTCCTTCCTCTCCTTCCCTCCAACACCCATCACCTGTTACTTCTACTGCTTAAATATCACTGCCAACCCTCTTCTTTATTCCCAAGTCAACCTTAAAAGTAGTATTCTTCATAATCATCACATAATAACAAGAACTATTTTAAAGTAATCTCTTATAAAGTACATTCTCCAAGACCTATAAAAAGGTATTAATTCCCCTTACTTATAGATGAGGAGAGGCTCAGAGAAGGTAAATCAATCAGGCCACAGAGGTAAGAACTCCAAGTCTGTGTTCTTTCCACAGCATTACAAGCTGTGGCATCTCATACCCCAACCACGTCCACAGTGTCCTTTTCTAGGCCCCAACTCTGGTCTTATTTCCATTTGCAAATCCACCACTCAGACTCAACCTACCTTCTATACAACTTGGAAAAACTGTTCCAACCGAAAAATCTAACCATATCACCTATCTGCACAAAATCCATCAAGTATTGATTACAGGATAATTCTGACATTCCATCACATATTGCAGCAGACATGTCTACCTATGTCACTTCATGTCACCCCTGCCTCACACCGGTAACCCTTCGGAGTCCAATCTCCTGCGGTACCTAGGAATGAATAGTTTCTAGAATGTGCTAGCTCTCTCTTACCTCTAGGTCTCTGTGGCATTCTTCCCTCTTCCTAGAAAGATGCATCTCACTATGTCTCTTGGGAAACTCTATGCTTTAAAGGGGAACTCCAAAGCTACCTTCCCTGCTACAACCCGGCAAGCAGGCTTGAGTCTTCTTTCTCCACTGTGCTCAACTCATTTGCACATATTGCTATTGGAGCAATAATCGTAGTAGATGGCAATTACTTATTTACACAAGACTCCAAACTCCACAAAGGCCAGATCATAGCTTCTCATCTGTATTGCCCTGGCACTCAGCCTAATGCTGCTCTCAAATACTTAACTGGTACAAGAAGACCTACACAAGTCACATGAAATGTAATACTTAACCCATTTCACAACAATACTAGTAAGCAATGAATTAAAGATATTATGTAGCATGATGGTGTAAAAGTTTCACCACCACTTACTCTTGGCATGACCTTATTCTGAACCTGAGCATCCTCTCCTTGAATAAGGGGAGCTGAACGACAGCACCTCCAAACAGCCTGAAGCTTTATTGTGCCATTAAATGCTAGCTCTGTGTTTTTCACAGATATAGATAACACACACTTTTCCCCAAAACCACCTTTCTTCCCCAAGTATATCTTTTTTCTTATAAAAGATATCCTCATCATATAAGATACACAGATACAGACTTCATATTCAATCTTTTTTCACCCTTTTTCTCCTTAGCTTTCTCTATTTAATCAGCTGCCAAGTTGGTTTTTCTTCAGGTCACAGTGAAATAAAAAAAGTAAAAAATAAAAATAAAGGTATGGTGAATCACAAGATATACTCATATGATTTGGCCCATATGTGTTCATGTAGACACTTTGTCATTAAGGTTACAATTGTCTTTCTTGGCAAAAGTTATCAAGGATTATATATATATATTTTTTTTTAATCGGTACCAGGGATCGAACTCACGACTGCCTGCTTGCAAGGCAGGCGCTTATGCCACTGAGCTAAATCCCCAGCCCCAAGGATTATATTCTTTTGTTTTAAAATCTGAAAAAACATGACAATAAATGACATTTGTAGCATCTTTGTAATAACACAAGGTAGAAACTGTTGTTCCTCTAATTTTCATTAAGAAACTTCCCACATGTGTATGATAGAAGCAAGCCCTCACTTCTGTTCCAACCTGCTCTGCTGCCCACCTACTCTTCCATGCCCCTGGCCTTGCCTCCGTGGGACTCCTTAACACATACTGAGAAGTCCTGAACAGCGCTTAAAAGCCATTTTCCTCAGTCTCTTCTTCCCAGTCACACTATTACTTTTTACTTATCTTCCTCTACTTCAATTCACGCTTCTGAAACAGAGAGCACTGGCTGTCAAATCTGTGATTTGTTCCCCTAGTACCCGGAGCACTGACTAAACAGAGGCATCTGCCCAAGAAAATTCAAGCCCTGTACAGGTTAGATCCCGAAGGTATACCTGGCTCATATGGCTCTCCCTGTCGCTAGCCAAAAAACTCATCTCTGTGACCTCAGTCAAATTATTAGGCTTCTCTAAACCTCCCTCCTCTGAAAAAATGGGGAGACTAAATACCTGCCTTATGGAAATATATATAAAGTCAAACATTCCTTACCTTTAGAGAATGTATGTTATCAATGAGATGTAAAATCAAAATTTAGCAATAAAAACAGATCATCACAGGTGACGTCACATGTGACAGATCACCACATGTGACGAATCACCAAATAAATATAATGAACAATGAACAATCCAAGGAAAGAGATGAGTGTACGTTGGACTGAGCCTCTTATTCACTCAAAGATGGACTGAAATTTCTTTTTTATTGTAAGCACAATGACAGCTGTTAGAGTTATGAGACTAAAGAAGACAGAATGAACCTGAAGGGCTTCCTGAAATGAGCACATTTAAATAAGAACAAAAATTAGTAGAATAAAGATTCCAATAAAAATAATAATATAATTCTAATGGGAAATTATTTCTTTGGATGACTAATAAAAGGAATGGGTCTCAACAAATGTGAAAACTACTGAATTCCTTTTTCACCGAAGTATGAGAAAAATGAACTAGCATACTTTGGCAAGAGACATAAACTGGTTTTAAAGAATTTCCTCATAGTTTTACCAGTCTCAAAAGCCCTAAAAAAAATCCAAGCATGGTGGTGCACGTCTGTAATTCAAGCACTCCGGGAGGCTAAGGCAGAAGGATGGCAAGTTTGAGCCCAGCCTGGGCAACTTAATGAAACTGTCTCAAAATAAAAAAATTTTTAAAAGGTTAGAGATAAAGCTCAGTATGAAGGCGCTAAGTTCAGTCTCCTGTGCCACTCAGCAAAACAAAACAAAACAAAAACCTCCAAAAATAGGAAGTTTTTACATGATAGGTGGCTCCCTCCTTATTACAGTTTTGAGTTATTTCTTCTGCACTTGTGAATTATTTGCAAAATTATTTGCAAAAATAAAATTAAATAAAGAAATAAAAATGAAAATGAAAGCAGAAAAAGAAAACAGAAACAAAAGATCCTGAGAAAGGGTAAAAAAATCTTTTAAAAGGGACTAAATGATGTAATGCTGCAGCTCCTACATTGATACGACTCTTGCAAAGAGAGACATGTATTAGAGTGAAACGGCCTTAGCAATATCATACCATAGCAAGAATACAAATAGGGTACCTACCAACAAAGAGATAGCCCCAAATCCCATAAACTGATTGTTAAAACAAGGATAGAGAATACAGAAAAATTGGAATTACAATAGCTCCCTTCCCTTCCGGGACCTGTTCCAAGAACCCTAGTGGATATCTGAAACCAGGGATAGTACCAAAGCCTGCACATGCTATGCTTTGTTGCCACATACTTACGATAATGTTCAATTTGTAAGTTAAGCACACTAAGAAATTAACAGTAACTAATAAATAAAACATAACAATATATGGCAATGATGTTATTTAAAAGTTAAGAAAAGTTTATTCCTGGTATTTTTCATTGTATTTTCCAACCACAGTGGACCTCAAGTAACAAACTGTGGAGCAAAGCTCTCACAGATAAAGGGGGAGCTAAAAATGAGAAGCATAAAGTCATTTTGTTTTGCCAATCCAAGTGCCAATAAAAAACTTACCAATTTTTTCCCTGAGGTTACCGTTTGCCTCGACAGTCAAAGCGGATGCTTCATGCCTCCCAGAATAGAGCTGAAAGTCCGGGAAAAAGCAGTTGGGCTCTTCTAGAATCTGGATGGGAGTGCCAGGGCTGTAGCAGACAGGAGGCAGAGCTGGCAGAAAGAAAGTAATGTGTATGTTAGTGCTGATCAAGTACCCTCTCCTTCTGGTGTGACTCAGAAAAGTCCACAAAGCATTCGCCCACATTTCAACTCATGGAAGCTCTTGTCTTTTTGATTCATAAAATTCCAAAATTACTATTCAGAATTATCAGAAGCTCCCAGCCTCCCACCAAAGTGACTGTAAGGCACACTGCACAAACGCATGAATGCTATATATAACAGAGCCTACTTTCAACAACCAAAGTCAAGTCACTGCAAAAATTAGCAAGTCACAAATTCTAAAATGGTCAAGGTGAGGCTGACAGGGAGGGGGGGCCAGCAAAGGAAAACTAAAATGGGAAGAGGGTTGGTTTTCAAAATATATAAGACATCGTAGGGAATGGTCACTTTGCCACACCATGTATCACCAAAAGAATTTCCCAGCACAGGACCAAGCACTCAGCTCACTGGAAGGTTTCTGAAGTGCCGTGTTGCAGTGTGGAGCTGGGTTTCTAGAGTTTGGGACTCTGCCAAGCTCTAGCCTTTCCCCTTTGGTTTATCTGTTTCATATACAAACCAGAGCATGCTTCCTCTTCCAATTAAACTTGACACAGCCCCCAGTCCTACAGCCTCTGAACACAAGATACTGCTTCAATGACACTGATTCCACACGGCCATCTGTGGAAACTTCCGGCAGCACAGATCCAGACTATCTTCCTGCTCTGCTCAGACTTCTCTGCGTGGGCACAAGGTTCAAGGCTCTTTTTGACAAAAATAACTTAATTTATTCTGGAAGGTCATACTTCTTTTTTTTTTTTTAATGCAAATTCTTTTCCCAAAGATAATTCCATTAGAAGTAGAGGTTTTCAGCAATTGTTCCAAATTGGTCATCCAAAATTTTTTCCCAGATTTGTTATCTATCCATTTCCCACAAGGCTGAAGCTACTAGTAAGTGGACTAATTATCCCAAGGACTGTACCATGGCAGTGTACTTGACTTCTTGTATTTACATGTGTGCTCAGCCGTATCACAAGTATGTTGGTCCTAAGGAGGAAAAAACGATTTTGATAACTAGAATGTTTATCTTACAAATTGTAAATAGTGTAGTTGTGATTCTCACACTAAAGATGAATACAAACCAAGTGTGAACGGTATACTGGATGTAGACCAATTTAAAACTCCAATATTTAAGAGACTATTTGTCAGCCTTCTCCTTTTCAGCCAGCCTCTCACCCTCCATATCGATATATCTGAAAGTCTAGGGCTAAAATTAGGAACTGTAGATGGCTTACAGCCAAAGTAAGTCTGATCTGGCTTCTGCTTACACACAACTGCCAACCTTGGAAGGGACAAGGAACAATACTGGCTGCACATTAAAATCCTCTGAGAAATTTTTAAAATCCCAGAACCCAGGCCTCAGTCAGAATCTCTGAGAGTAGGCCCAGACATCTGCATTTTATCAAGCTCTTCAAATGATTCTAATGTATAGCCCAAGCTGGAAGCCATGCACAAGGAGGAAAAGAAAAAAAAACATACAACGCCTTTCTGTACTTTCATTTCCACCCCTTCCACCAAGTCAGAGCAAGAGAGGAGTAGAAAGCTATATGCTTCAATAAAACAGAGTAAGGTACTTTCCTAATATAGGTCTGGTTTAGGAATGATATGTAGCAGCATGTTACAACTTTAGATGACACCATCTAATCACCTAAGAATATTAAATGATAAGGAGAAAACTAGAAACCAAACTAAGGTATATGTGTACACACAAGTGTATGCACACGTAAAGGAGAATATGCTTTCAACATGAAATTCAGAATGGACCCCTGGTCTAAGTTATTCAGTCACTACAACACTGGCACAAGTTACTTTCCCATGCTTCTTCCCATGGCCTTCCAACTGACAGGAGGTTCAAGAGCTCTAGGCCACACAATACCACGCAGGGGGCAGTTGTTGAAGAAGCCAGTGCACACAGGACACCAAAGACACGCCATCTTTAACCACTTTTCCCCAATGTTATGAAAGAGCTGATGCACTTCATACATACATATACCGTGCTCATGTGTCCACTCACACACCCGCCAGCTGAGGGCACAGGACCCAGGGACACATCAACAATCATTTAAGACCATTTTTTTGCACACACTTGGGACCCCCATGTTCACCATCTTAATTCTGGAGCTGCACAGATAATGAAAACAGACACTGCAGGAAGACAGGCTTCATTTTCATCGATTCCTCCAAATCCAAGAGACACCAGGTGGGTTCTCCCAGCACCAACAACAACCTAAAGCAATTAGACCTCTCGATTTCTCGCTTGTAGGACAAGGAAAAGTGGCAGTGATGTTTGTCACAGTGCACCGGATTCCTAACCCACACAGCAAAAGCCAAAGAGAGGCCCTGTTCCATTCCTCCCCTTGCGTACCTAATCCCTCCCCACCTGTTCTGGGTCACTCACTGTCTTCCTTGCAAACCCCTGTAGCACCAATTGAGTCTATTTTCTTTAGCAAACTTCAGAGCATGTAGCCTAAACAACACAGTCAAAGATATCTAAAATGAGAATTTGCAAGTAAACATAGAGCATGAGGGGGAATGCTGTTTACTTTGCTGGCAGTTCACAACTGGGAGTGAGAGCTCTGAAAAACCCCAAAAGGCCCCCAGACACCACTACCACCCAGAAGGCTCCTGCAACGCCTGGCTTGGACCCAGAGACGCCACCGCACTGCCCATACTGGAGGCCCACAGCCTTCTGAGGATTCTGCTGACTCAGCACTGTGTAATAGGCGCAATGCACTTGCTTCAAGGCCCTCATAAAGCCTCTTTCCATACAAGGCCCTCCTGTCTTAGCAGGTAACTTACAGTTAACCTACTATTTCCAAGCCTGAGGGTTACCACTCTCATAGCTCTAGCGTGCAAGGGGGCACAGCAAAGCACTGGAAACAAAGCTAAGGCCACTGTGGAACAGCCAGCTTTCTGGGGAGGAGGCTTGGCTGGAAGGGGCACACGCAGTTCCCGGGCCCCTTCCTGGAAAGCAGAGATCTGTTGTTTTGTGCAGTCAACAAGGCGTGAGACTTAGAAATCTACTTTGGGGATTCAACATTTCTGCCTTAGGTTGATCACAAATCATTTCACATAATGGGTTCCTCTTCTGCATGTGATTTGTCATTATAGAGAATAACAACCTCTACTGTAGAATTTTTATAGTACTTATTTAATCTAGGCTGCCGTCATTTAATCTGCCCTGGTCAAGTTATACAGCTTTGAAGACAGGCACAATACCATGTGCTTGTTAATTTCTGAAAATAGAATATACATAGATTGTCTCTGCCTATTTGCTGACAAAATAAGGCATTACTCTTTGAAACAGTCTCACTACCACACCAGGTTCTGAAAGTTGCAGTAATTTCTTGCACCTTTTCATTCCCTCATACAAGGGCCCTTACTCACTCCTTTGCTGCAAACACTGGTGCTTTGAGGTCTGTAGGCTGGTGGCCCGTTCCTCAAAGATACCACCAACTGCAAAACAAATCCCAGGTGTGACCAAAGTGTGGTGATCTCTGCCAGCTACATGTAATCCAAAACCTCCCAGTGTATTTGAAAACAATGTCACTGTCTAGAGTAGAATAACATCCTCTAGAGATTTTAACCACAGCAACAAACAATTCTGTGGCTTCTACCTTTCTTTTCTAAAGACTGAGGAATTTGCTGAGTGTGCCAGCAACCTCAACATTAAATACAAGTAACCAGTCCTTCTGATTCTGGCAGAACTCAAAGTTTCTTCAAGGAGTGGAATGCCCTGTTCAGAGAAGCAGATACCCTGGAAACAATGTTTAGAAGAGACCTGGAGAACCCATGACAGGTAGCTGAAAAATAAGGGCTGTTTTAAAGCCTTCTATTAGGCTTGTTCTTCTGGGTGAATTAAGTGACAGTCCAGGCATCTGAGACCCAAGGGTGCCAAGCAATGACACACTTTTCTACAAACACTTTCATACAATGCACACACTTGTAAAAAACAGGAATCTCTACTGTTAATCCAAAAACACACACAAGAATAAGCTCTTGCACTCTCTACCCCCCTAGGAAATAATATTTCAAAGGGAAAACTTGAGGTGAGGAACAAAGGATGAGGTTTGTAAGATTCCCAATCCTTACATCATATAGTCCTCTGAGTAGTTATCAAATTTTAATTCTAATCCCTGGACCAATCCATTTATTCTAGAAACAAATGAGATCAGCACACCATCATCCATTTATCTTAGACTGTCTCAAACTAAAATATGTGATGAATGACTTTAAATGTGTCTAAAGTTTAACTTTGTATTGCTTACTTAGAAATACCTAAGGCCTGGCATGGTAGCACATGCTTGGAAGTTGCCAGTCTGGGCAACTTAGTGATTTAGCAAGAAAAAAGTGTTGGGGATGTAGCTCAGTGCAAAGACCCTGGGTTCAGTCTCCAGTATCACATGCACGCATGCACACACACACACACACACACACAAAGATTTTATCAATGTAAAGCAAGATGCTGAGTAGAGGCTTAACCTTTAAGAAAATAACTGAATTCAAGAAAACACTGTAGCTATAAATACAAAGAAATGAGTCAACTGGCCCTTGGCCTTAGGATATTATGCCTTGGTACAAGGATCCATTTGCACAGTTACCCAAATTTCACTGCAGGGTAAGTACTCTGTTAAAGGCACTGTTATGGCGTGTGTCTAGATGTCCCCTTAAAGCCTCATGCAGTCATAGTGGGGCTTTTTCGGAAGTGGCTGGATCTGCAGTATGTGATTGATTAGTGGTGCAATGCTAGGATTGAGTACTAGGATTAAGGTGTGAGCGCACCAAAGGGCAGGTAGCTGGATATAATACAAAGGGCAAAAAAAAGCTTGCTGCTAGTTTACCTGTTGGTTACTTGCTTGATTTTGCTGTCTTCTGCCTGCCATGTTTCTCCTCTGCAATGTTCCTCTGTCATGTCACATTGCCTTACAGCCAGCCAACTATGAACTGAACCCTCTATAAACTGTGAGCTAAATAAACCTTTCCTCCTTTAACCTTGGATGTTGGATATTTTGTTTCAGCAATGAGAACGGTAACTAAGACAGGCATAATTTTCTTCAGGCCCAGGAGTACTTCATTAATTCTGACTGGCTGAGGGAAGTGTTAGGGAGCTGCAATGACAAGGAGAAAAACACCTGGGAGGTGAACAGAGAAAAATGAAGACGATGCTAATCTCTTGCAAGGTAGGGAGAAGAGTGAGGGAAGATTGGCCAACATGCAAAAAACAGAAGCACAGGGTTGAGTCATCAAAGTATTTTGTCTCTTTATGGTGTAGGTTGGAGACAGGTAAGAGGGATGAAGCTACATCTATAGACTCAGAATCTAGCATTTATTGGGTCATTCTTAAACTATTTCTATAGTTTGAGTAGTTCGACTCCCAACTACTACCTATAATACTACACTCCCTAGCAACTTTCATGGTTAGAGAACATAAAACTCACTGTGTAAGTCTTGGGGACAGGTTTCATCTTCCATTACACAAGCCACAGGTCTCTTCCTGTTCCACTAGTTAGGATGAGCTAGATTCAGTCCACTGGATGTTGACTGACGCTTGAGGAAATGACGTGGACACTAATAGGTTTTCCAGTAGGGTTGTATTACGGTTTGGATCTGAAATGTCCCCCCCCCAGGGGTTTGCGGGTTGAAGGTGTCGCCCCCAATGCAGCAATGATCAGAGGTGGGTCTTTCAGAAGTAACTGGATCCTGAGGGCTCTGACTTCATTAACGGAGTGAATCTACTGACAGATTCATGATGTGACGGCGTCACTGTGAGGTGGTGGAAACTTCAGGAGCCTCGTTAGAGGAAGTAGGTCAGTAGAGGGTTGTCCTAGGATAACTCTTGTCCCGGCTCTTTCTTCCCTGCACCTGTCTGCCATGAGGCCAGCTGCCCTACACAAGCTCCCTAGCATGATGTTCTGCCTCTCCTCAGGCTCAAAGCAATGGGGTCAGCCAACCTTTGACAGAAATCTCTAAAACTGCACCAAAATAACTCTTTCTTCTTTTAGCTGACTTTCTCAGGTAGTTTGTCACAGAAACAAAAAGCTGACTAGCACAGATGGCCTCCATTTTCTGAGCTTTCCAATTAATTTGTGAGCTGCCCAATATATTTCCAATTAATTTATCTTTTGCTTAAGTTAGCCAAAGTCACTTTGTACTGCTGACAATCACAAATCTCTGGCAGAGAAACTCAAAGTATATATCAAAATAGAAGACAGACAAATAGGAAGTAGGGATAAGTTCAACTAATTCTCAAATTATTCCCATGTTTCATTGTTTTAAAAATATTTTAAAATGTATGCTAATTTGTTTCATTTATACTACTAGTTTCTCTTAGTTCATTAAAATACCATTGTAATGCTTACTTCCTGTTGCTGACTTTGGTGTGAATTTACCTAAAACTAAAAGACTTGAAGTACCTGGACTCCAGAGTCTTTTGTTCAGATAAAGTTTTAATAAATAACTTCTATATTTAATGAAATGGCAGAATTCTAAATACTCTTTAATTCTATCCTGTGTATTTTATTTAGACCTTTCTAAAAATATCTCGGAAACACAAAAGTATTCTTTTGAGCGGCCCTGGCACACTTTGGGTTCCCCAAGAGAGGAAAATTATTACTACCACAGGAGCACATTTATTACTTAAATGTGTTTATAGCCCTGTATGCAGACAATAGGTACTTAAAAGTTTTTAAACAAATGGAAACAAGCAAAATGGAAAGCTTTAAAATAAGCCCCCAGGCATAAAATGACAAAGTGTTAGCAAAATTACACTCCTCAAAACTCTGCTCTCACTCACCCTACAAACCCAGAGGAGCATTCAGACGCCTTCGGCCTGCCCCTGCTCCCCCCAGCTTGTCTCTGTGTTCCAACTCGATGACACTGGCATGTCAATCCCGCAGCAGCAGCAGCCCACAGGGACAGGGGCCTTATCAGGAGGCAACTACACCCAACCAGCCATGGACCATGGGTTTTTCAAAGAGCTACATCATTTACACCAACCTGTAACCCCCAAGAAACTAGGTGTTCCTTTAGAAATAAAACAGCATAAACACAAATAGCAGGAACTTACTCAGACTCTGTTAGTGCGAGGATGTTATAAACATCACACAATGTAACAGTCACCACCCGAATCCCATTTTACTGGTTTAGTAAAGCCCAGAGCCACAGAACTGCCAGGAGCCCAGCCCTTCTCACAGCAAAGCTCTTTTTACTACATCCTTCTGCCCTGCTAAGATCTCTCCATAATTCAAACTAATTCCGTGTCCCCTTTTCCTAATATTCTTACATTAAAATTAAGGAAGTTACAATGGAATTCTCATGCTTCTGGATAAAGATATAAGTTACTGGAAACAGTTTTTTTCCCTTCAAGGATGGGGCAGAGAAAAATCCAGGATCATAGTGTTGTTTCTTACCACAGTGCAGGGGAGTTACCGCACACTCCCTGCTACTCACCAGAGCGACAAGGCAGTTGAGGAAATCGCCATTCCTCATCCATTCCACCGGCCACATATTATTTCATGACAGGCAGGTACTTGTGCTGCTGAGCCGTTTCCACATTAACAATGAATCCCAAATGTAAGGGGTGTTAGAACCACCTGTGGAACTTGTTAAAAATGTCACGACTACAATCCCAGCTGCTGAGGAACCTGAGGCAAGAGGATCACAAGTTTGAGCCCAGGCTAGGTACCTTAGTGCCTTAGCAAGACACTGCCAAAACAGAAAGGGCTGGAGATGTACTGGGTTCAGTCCCCTGTACCCCGCCACACACGTCACTTCCAGAGCTAGGGGATATAACAGCTCACCGGTACACAGCGCTTGTTTAGTGTGAAGGCCCCACATTCAACCCCACCAAAAAACAAGGAAACAGATGCTACTTAAAAGTCCACGCACTGAACCTGCATCACTGGTCTTTCCCCAAGCATATTTCAGAAATCAATTTTTCTGCCTCTCTCCCCGTTTCATAGGTGACTGGAATGCAGTTAAGTTTGGGAGGCTTGTACTTCTCCGCCACATAAGCTCTCATTCTACACATGCACACCTGAAGTTGTGAGAAACTGGAGTTTTGTAAAGTGATCACATTTTAAGTACACAGTGTGTTAGGAGAGCCAAATAATAAGCAGACTGAACTCTTTCTAAAACAAACCAACCTGAATTAACCTCTTTAGTAAAATTAAGAATTTTTCACACAATTTGCTACTTAATTTAGGTTTGAAATCAATAATTTTAGCGTCCTATATTTTATAATTACTAGCTTGAATGACTGGTGATGGGAACATGGCTGTTTTAATTACATCTAAAATATTGTCATAATGATATAGCAATGCGGTAATTATACTAAACAATACATCTAATTCAATACCATGATGACAGAAATTCTGTAAAAATGCCTGGCATACTATACATAAATGATTAAGAAATCTGAACCTCTAAAATCCTCAGCTGAAAATCGGGGATAATCCTTACAAATTTTTTAAAGAGGATCTAAGTGAGTTAATGTGAACCAATACATATTAGTTGGTTGTAGTGGCCAACTATAGTCAAATAGTCTGTTATCTAGTTACAGGGAAGGAAGACATAGAAAGTGTATTACTGATATGCTGCAAACATTCTTTCATACCCCTAAGAACTAGGATTCAGAATCCTGGTCCTAACCAAAACGCGGAATGTCACGCCCTGGGGTACAATGGCTCAAAGCTAACTTATCTTGGGTATCAGCAAGAAACCCAAGAAACCCAGCAAGAAACAGCAAACAGGCTAACACAAGTGAAGTTATCTAAAAGTAACTGCAATGTCAAATACGAAAATATGAAACCCTACCAGTGGTGCCTTTTCCTGACCATTCCCCTTTATCCTATTACATTAAAATTGACCCATCTTTCACTTTAAAGGGAGCTTTTCTCTTTATAAATGCAAAACTTTGTGGCATTACACATCGGTCATTTGGAAAATAGTGACTCGCTGAGTATAGATCGTCCATACATTGAAATATTTCAAGTATATAACGAAATTACATTTGTTAATGTAGCATGGATTTTGACCATCAGAAAAAAATTTTTATACTAAAAAGCATCAAGTTCATGGTAGCAGATTCAAGTTTTCCAAAACTGCAAATAGTTAAATGACAGGTCTCCTTTGTCCATTCATAATAAAATAGCTTCCAATACTAAACTTAGAATAACTACACCTTGTCAGTTGTCCTTCCAAGTAAATATGTTTTTTCCATGAAAAAGCATCTAGTTGATATTCATCCCACATCTCTACCATACAAGTGCTTCTCAATTTGCAGCAGAAGCACTTTACTCTCATTTAATCACACAGGATATTAAAAGAGTACTAAGTTTGAGATTTAACAGTCATTTGACTGCTTCAACTGTAACAGTCTTAAGGAATATGTGCTTTTATTTAAAAAAAAAAAAAGCTGGTCGTGTGGGTAACTTTTGGCAATCCGGCACTAACAGCTTGATTCATACTAAGGGACCTGCAACGTTACCCACAATTACTTTTGCACAATCAGCTCTAATGCCAACACAGTGGGAACAGTGTCTGCATGTGTTAATATTATTAAAGTAGTTCTCAGTCTCAGACGCTCTCTCCCAAGGTTCCGCAGACCATTCTTTGGGAAACAGTGTTCTACATTGTACAACCGCTTCCATAGAGAAAGTCCAGAAGACAGAAAATTTAAGGACGAAAATGCTGAAAACCAAAACTGAGAGTGAGTCATCTCTGTCCAAGCAAAGGAAGATGCCCCAAGGTCCTGGAAGTCAGTGAAACCTAAAGCAGACAGAAGCCCTTTGAAGTAAAGCACTGCTGAATTCTCTTTCTTAGATGAATAGACTCCTGCTGATTAAAGAAAGTGGATCTGAAGCTGACCACCCAGAAAACACCCCCTATGAAGGCACCTTCTGGCCCTGGAGGAATTTTTACTAAAGGGAGTTCAAATCAAACAATGAGCATTCCACTAAGGGGGGAAAAAGGCTCCATGATATGACATTTGGGGTGGGGACAAAAGAAAATGTAATAACTTGTCAAGCAGGAAGCCTGCTATCCTTGGACAAAAGGAAGGATGTTAAAACATGATGACAGAAGAGAAAAGAAAGCGATGTTATCAAGCCAAAAGACCAAAGAATTCAAAAGATTTAAAGAATAATAAAGACAGAAAAGAAAGTTAGCCACTAAATGGGAAGAAAAGATGAGTCATCCTTTTTGTTTTGACAAATCTGCTTCTTAAACAATGTAGGAATCCAGGCTTTACCAATGATTAGCTATGTGAACTGGAGCAAATGATTTAATATCTTGGGGCCCATTTCCTTAACAGTAAATATCAATAACACCCAAGACACCGGGCTCTTGTAAAGATTAAATGAGATCATGCAAAGGGCCATGAACACTGTCCCCCACACCCTAAAGGCTCCCAAATATTAGGTTCATTTCATTAAAATAGTAATGAAATAGGGATTACCACTGTAAAATTCATTTTTCAAGAAATAATCAAATCAGTCTTTTCTTCTTTAAAAGAAAGCAGTAAGATGCTCACACAGATCAGAGATGACAGCTTTTAGGGTTTTGTTCAGGTCAAAGTATTCAGCTAATTAACAGACTAGACTTCATTTTCAATCCTCTGGAATTTAGGATGAGAGAAGACCCAAAACACAATTTCCCTGAAAATAAATTTAATATTTAAGTCCTACTACTAACGACCAAAATACGACTACGTGGTATTATTCAAAGCTCCCAACTTATAAAGCCCCCTTATTATGCAAGTCAAGGGCCAGGTGGGCATGAAGAATGTATCAGAAACCAGAATATCACCTGAGTTCTCCCTCAGCTGCTGACGATGGTGCATCTGCAGAGAATGACCAGGAGCAGTTATGGTGGGGAGCAGAGATGGGCCTTGTATCCTGAGCAAGTAAAAACATTCTGCTCTCCTCTCCTCCATACCACAACTTTTCACACATTCCACCTGTGGCATAATAGGATGAAAGTCAAGGTGTAAACTCATCTCTTCTCTGCATTAACGCAGTGATCTTTCCTTTTCACTGATGACATGAGAAAAAAAGAAAAGAAAAAGGAAAAAATGCAACTCTTTACAACCAAAAATGAAGGAAAGACTGTTCCTTAAGGATCATAGCATCGGTGGCAGTTTAAGGCCTACTTTGACCTCCAAAGATAAAAACAAAAGCAGGCTCATAACAGTTGATGAAGAAACCCACACTGCAACATCTCTCTAAAATTCTGTACAACAGATAAATGAATAACCCTACCAGGTCAAGGATTTCAAACCTGACTTACAATACTTCTCTGGAAAAAAATCTGAATCACATTAATTGAAGTCTTTAATGATGATCATAACCATCAAGAGAAAGTTACATCAGGCAAGAAGGGAAAGGGGAGGGGACCAATCTTACAGAGAATGGCTCCCAAAAATATTTATCCTCAGTTAGATAGAAAATTTGCATCTCCGGAAGGATGCAAAATCCAGGTAGTCTAAATAGCTGAGGATTTATTTTGTGTTATATTTCTAATTTTTTTCCAGGAATGGTGGTGTGCAACTATAATCCCAGCATCTGAGGCAGGAACAATTTATGTCCTGTTTGCTGGACTTGTAACTCCTGGACCCTTTGTCACCAGTAAGAGTCAGACTAGCATAAACTATGAAGGGCACATGGAAAGTAACTGGTAGATACTCTGTGTAGACCTAGCTGTTAAGTAATCCCAGCCCAGCTGCCAGAACATGTGACTCTAGTCCCAAATGATCTGGGCATCCCTACCCCAACTTTCCTCCCATTAAGGTCCCAAGGATGGTGGGACAGAAGACAGGCCATCTCTGTTGTGCCCTACTGGAAGTACAGGTCCACAGAATTGCTAAGCATAATAAAATGTTGCAACAGTTAACTATAACAACCATGGTAGCTAACATAACTCTTCCAATGTTTCCAGGTTTCAAATATTCTTAACATGTAATCCTAGTATGTAATCCTTACAACTATCTTTGGAGGTAAATGTCATCATGATCCCTATTTAATGTCTAATGAAACTTCACAGAGAGGTTAAGTAATTTACCCATGATTAGAAAGCCAGTGAGTGACACAGACATAGTGTGAATACAGGTTTCCAGCTCTGGCATCTTAACCATTAAGCTGAATGGTTATAATTGAAGAGCAATTATTGAAATCTAAAAAACACATACAAAGAGCACAGCATAACTAGCCCATTAGGCCCACCTCAACCACTAGCCAAGACCACACTAAATCATACTTCAGATTTCTAGAATGAGACACTCACACACTTCAGTTGGTTCCTCTGTACCTTCCATAGCCTCTCTCTCTGTATTTTGCCACCGTCCCCAGCAAGGAACTCGTTCATGTCTCTAAAAGTCATGGTATCTATAATTTAAGCCCATTTCCTCTCACTAGGTTCAAAGCAAGATAAAATACTTGAAAGGCAGTTACAAATCATTTCTTGGCCTTCTCAGAGCAGACTAAACTTGTTCATTTGCATTTGATTTTCTAACATCTTACTATGTTGTATTCCTTTTAGAATATAAATTCCACAATAGTAAAGACATAGACTCCTCACACAGTCAAATCCCTGACATAGGACAGATCTCAAATACCAGAGGAACAAACTCTATCCTTCTATCTTATCCTCACCAAGTTCTCCAACTCAGTGTTGACTCACACAGATTTTACTGAGCAGTTGGTGCTTCTGTATCCAAATTTGTCTAATTTTTATTCTGTACAAAAAATAAAAAATATCATGCTTTCTAATACTCAGCATGTAGCTTCCTCTATAAGAGAAACTGAATATTCAAAGTAAATTCAATTAGCATATTAATTGCTACCTTAAAAAACTAAATTTAACACTACAAAATTTATAAGCAAACTTACACATAACCTATTTTACATTTCTAAACTAATAAAATGATCTTAGCCGCTTAATTTAATACCATCAAAATATAAATATTTGTATTTATTCCAATTTTTTCTCCAAACTACTGGAATTTATTTTGGAAAAAGTTGAAGAAACTTCAGAATTCACAAACATTTTATGTCTCAACTTGGAGCTAAGAAAATCCACATCTCAGAGGCGGCTTTTTATACACTGTCTTAATAATTTTTTGAGCTACACTTCACAAGAGCAAATCTAGAAGTCAGATAAGGTGAATTATTCACCACTGTTAAGTTCTCCACCACTTATGTTTTATCTTACCAGGACAGTCAGTTCCTCGGGAAGTCAAATCAAATCAGACTATGAGGTCTAAGAAACCTGCCATACAAATCTGACACCCTCATTATCCTCAAGGTCTCTGAAATAGTTTTATGCTCCTTTTTATATTATATTTCAGGTATCCTAACTTAGGCTTGTGTTTTCAGTAGGCATTTTCCTTGACTCTTCCAGATAAAGGACCATTAGCCATTTCTCTTTTCAGAGACCAGGCTGATTTTACATGTGTTCTGCAATGAATTGAAAGCTGAATGCTCTGCAGAATGTACAGCCTTCTCCTCCCATGATTCTGAAAAAGTACATTTCTACTCTCTTTGTTTGCCCTTAGATCTTTCAACTTTTCCCCACCCTACCAAGTGAGCAATCACTTTACATGCAGTGATACTTAAGGACAAATCCCCAGGTAAACAGGACTTTACCAGGGAATTTCATGCTTTCTCCTTTCCCAATGTCTCTCAGATAGACAGGGTTCTCAGAGCCCTTCAGACTCCAGCCTATGTCAGGAAGAAGAGACCTTCTTCATACCTGCTTTTGGGGGCCACATTCCTAGGTCACAGCACCCAGCGCCACCCTTACAGGGGAGAAGCAGTAGCTGAATGTAAGATACCTCCTTCCTCTCTAGCATTTGGCCACAGGGTATGCGCAGAGCCCCACCTCCTTTAGGGGAAGCAAAGTGAACCTGGAAGACAAGATAGCTATCATCCTTGTCTTGCTCAGCCAGTTCTGAGAAGGGTGGAGGAAAAGTGGGAGGCAGCAGGGAAAGGAAAGAAGGACAGAACAGACCAGTAGAGATGTGAGAGAAAAGAAGCCTGTCAAGTAAGTGGGTTGTTACTATACTAAGAAGTTCAGGAGTCAGGTAATGAGCATTTCACCAGCTGGATTACAGAGACATGCAAAAGAAGAGAAATATTCAGGAATATTTCAGAGGTCAACCGGAAGGACTGAGAGACTGGCTGTAGAGAGGACACAGAGATCTTTACAGTTTATGGAATGCTTTTGAAGGAGACAACAGTTAAAATGAAGCAGAGTGGAATGCTGTTAGAGCAAGCCCAAACACTGGGAAGATGAACACGAATCAGCCCCCCACCGCTTGCTGACCAAGGATGGTTCAACAGTGGAACAGACTCAAAGTGGAAGCACCCAGGCTGCCCTCCGATGATCTCCTGGAAAAGGACCTGTCAGTCTCACTCCACCCAAGTATTTCTATCTGCTTTTCTCAAGCACCATCAGACCCCTGGGAGAATCTCACGGGTAAACATGCCTAGAAACAGAAACCATCTCTCGCTAATGGCCTGGGATGCTCTGCCCCAGCGGAATTCAGATGCCATGCTGACCCCTGACCCGCCTTCCAGCGAAATGACCAAATGAAACAGAAGTGGCAGAACGAAGTTTGGGCTAATATAGCATTCGCCCTATAGTATTTTCTCCCTCCCCACTCAGTCACACCAAACTTCCAAAGAACAAGCGGTATCCTTGTCCCATCATTTAATCCGAGGAGTATTGCCACCAAGAAACAAGAGCAATCTCACCAACCAACAGAAACGGGGACAATGATGGAAATGGTTATTGCTTGAAATGTAATTAGTATGTCTGAGGGCCTTAAATTTTAGTTTTTCATTAATTTAAATAGCTACATGTGACTACTGGTTAGTATGAAACATTCAAATCTAGTTCTTTAGAAAGTCCAGATCACATCTGTCCTAAATGCCCACAGAGAACTGTATTTTTCTACTGCAAGAAATCGAGTCTCTCCACATTCCACTATCTGTTCAAATGATTTTCCAGCACTGAGCTCTTCTTTAGTCATTACACATCCCCAGTGTGCCTCCAAAACATCCCAGTTTAGAAGACCCTCAAACACCTTACTCTTAACTGTCCATCCACTTCAGGAACCTTCTCCAACACCTCTCTGCTGACTTCTACGCCGTCGTTACCATGTGTGCCCTCAGCATCAGGAGAGTCCAAGTTCAAAGACACTGATCCAAAGAAACATTAAGGATGAGCAAAGTAATGAAACCTACTTTGCACTGTGCTTTAGTTCTTACATAGGCCTTTTATACTCACTGTCGCATTTATGAATCAAAATAACCCTAAGTATTCAGCTACTACATTTGTTTTATAGAGACTAAATGGCTTACCCAAGGCAATATGCTTTTCTGCGGTAGCCCACAGCCAGTCTTAGCCTGTCTTCCAAGTAGCGAGAGATAACTGAGAGTGGGAAAGAACCAGCTGAGTGAATCACAGAAGAGTGTCTAGCAGAGAGAACAGAGTGACATACAGCAACTACTCACCTTAGAAACAACCTGTTTCAAACTCCTTTACAGATGAACAGCCGCAGTTCTACAGGGTAAGTACCCCAATCTAGGTCTAATTTAAAGAGTGCCCTCAACAGTGGTTCTCAAAGTGTGGTCCTAGGACCAACAGCATTATGACTTGGAAACTTAATAGACATGCCGTCGCCAGGCCTGAGCACAGCGCCCTGTGTTCGCGAGCGCTCCAAATGACACTGATGCTCACCTGTGCTGTATGTCCTCGTACTGCACATCTAAGGGTCCATCAGTTTCCTCTGAAAAACTACTTGGTCACTGGTAGAAAGCAAGTGAAGTTTCAGTTTAGAATACGCACTGGTGACATAAGCTCCAACTTGCTGTATCTGGGATAACAAGCAACATATACTCTAACCTAGCATCAGAGCAGCAAACTAACCTCCTGCCACCACTCCTGTAGCCACAAGGAGAAAGAATATCCTCTACTCAGCAAATCTTTGGTTTTTAGGTGGGAAAAGTTATAGGCAGTACTAGATGGTAAATATATAATTCTAGTTTCTAATCTCATTCAATAAATAATATTTGGTACATTATACAGTGCCCTGGCTATAAAATGGTTAGCTCCCAAAAGTAAGAACTAAGACTCCAGTTCCTCAGAGAAAAGACACATATGAGAATAAATATAATCTTACAAAATGATGTACCTTCCTGTTGGTTTAATAATAATGGTAGGCATTTACTGAAGGCTTTCAACATACATAGTGCTGTGCTAAGTATTATAATGCGTTATTTTATTTTACCCTCATGTAACTCCATGATGTAAGAACTATTATTGTCCCTATTTTACTCATGAGGCTTCAGTAGGTAAAATTCCCCGAGGTCACACAGCAAGGAGGTGGCAGAGCCAGGAAGCCAACCAAATCTATTGTTGTCTTCTAATGTTTTGTTTGTTCTGTCTTGTTTTTTGGTACTGGGAATTGAACTCAGGATCTTGTGCTTGCCAGGCAGGTATTTGTGCCACTGAGCTATATCTCTGGTCCTCAAATCTTCTGTTCTTAATTCAAAGTTCTACCTCCTTTTTCATTTAACACATGCCTTAACTCAATCCATTCAACTTTATTCACACTCTTTATATTACTGACTTTTAAGCCCCATGTTTTTCAAATGTGTTTTAACCTCTCGTGCCATGCACATTCAAAAAGTCTTCAACACTCCATTAAGCCCAGGTCCTTCAGCATATGCTCAAGAATTAGAGTAATTCACACTAAAAGGTCTCATGGTGATAAAGATATCCAAAAATTAGATCAAAGGCAAAAAACAATCTGTTCTCACCATGTGTGGGCAACAGGCTCAGGAAGCCCTCCTTGACTACTTGGGAAAAGAAGCTGGCTCTGATCAGAGAACCCACCTCACATCACTATTAAGTACTTAACACATGGTAATGTCTACACTGCAACCCCATTGATCTGTGAGCTCTCCAGGGTGGAAACTACACCTGAAAGTTCATCTGCACACTTACAGGATATCAAGTACTTAACACCTAGCAGATTAGCAGTAAGACATGGAAATTCTGAAGAAGGTTAGAAATGAATTACAATTTAAAACTTTTAGGAAACAGAAGAAAAATCTTTAGGATATAGGCCTAGGAGAAACGTCCTTATATGTGACACAAAGAGCACAATCCATAAAAACCACCAAACAAGAAACAGTAAACTGGTGTTTATCAGAATTAAAAATTTTGTTCTGCAAAAAGTTTCTGGAAAAAGAATGAACAAGCTGCATACTGTCAAATACATACATATGCCATATTTTAAAAAGGACTCATCTAGGTTATACGAAGAACACTCAAAGTTCAGCAGTAAAATATATAGTAACCAAGGTGGAAAACACACGCACAAGGGCTGGGAGTTTAACTCAGCGGCATAAGCACCTGCCTGGCAAGCACAAGGTCATGAGTTTGATCCTCAGTGGGGGTGGGGGGGCACAACAAAAGACAGAACAGATATTTCACCAAAGAGGATACAAGGATGGCAAATAAGTACATGAAAAAGTTCATTATCACTAGCTATTAAGGAAATGCAAATTAAAACCATAAAAAGATTATACATCTATTAAAACCCCTATTGGGACAGTTAAAATAAATAATGGTGACAACAAATGCTGGTGAGGACATATGGCAACCAGATCTCTCATATAATGCTGGTAGGAAAGTGAAATGGCACAACCTTTCTGAAAAACACTTTAGAAATTTCTTTAAAAACCAAACATAAAAGTCTAGTCATCATACTCCTGGGTGCTCGCATTCCAGTCAAGTAAAAACTTAAGCCCATACAATACTTATATACAAAAATATTCGTGGAACCTTCATGTGCAATAGTTGAAAACTGGAAAAAAATAGTTAAAAACCGGAAACACAGAGGTCCTTCAGAAGGTGACTGGTTACACCATAGTATATCTATACCATGGAAAGCTATTCAGCAAGCAAAAATTCAAATGGGTCTCATGCAGAGTGAAAACCCGATTTCGAAAACTCACATACTGTAATGGTTTTGTTTATAGGATACTACCAAGTTGACAAAACTATAGACGTGGTGCACAGATAGGCACTCCTAGTATTCAAGGACAGAGAGGCTGGAGGAAAAGAAGGTGAGCACGGCTCCACATGGGTGGCACCAGGAGATCCTTGAATATTGCAGCAGTGGTGGTATGAATCTTCACATGTGAAGAACTGTGTTACAGTGTACACATACAAATAGAAATGTGTGCTTGACAGCTGGTGCGGTCTAGTACAGATGCTGCCGAAGGAACAAACACAAGCTGCTGAAATCTGAATATGCTCTGAGGATTGTATCGCATCACTATCCTGGTTTGCTAGTATAGTGTGGTTATGTAAGCTGTTACCAGTGACGGAAAATGGGTGAAGGGTACTATTTTTGCAACTCTACTATTTTTGCAACTTCTTACGAATGCAGATCGTTTCAAAATTAAAAGTTAAAAGAAAAACAAGTAAACTACAGACATTTTACTCAAAATGAAAAACAAAAAAAAAAAGTATATAACCGTAATACTAACCAGTAAGTTCCCAAACATAGATTTAAACACACTATAGGGCACTGACTAGTTTTTAAAAAGTTAACTCCATTCTGTGGAATCTTAACAGGGATGTATCCCCAACACTTTCCCACTCCTCCTAAAAAGGGTGGGGAAAATGCCTGATGTGAGTCCCTCTGAGGGCAGAGTTCTGGCCTCAGAAGTTGGAGTAACTGTAGCCTAACATTTCAAAGGGCTGGCCCCAAAGACAAAGTCAAGGGCTTCACAGGTGACAAGAGAGGTGACAGGAGCCTGGTGCCAACACAAAAGCCCAGGAGCAGAAGTGGCTTCCTTACAGCAGTGTGTGCTCACTTAACACAACAGCGAGGATTTACACTGTGCATCTCCTCTAAGACAAGACAAAGTCAAAACAACAAAATTTTTTTTAAAAAATCACTGGGCAAACAAACAGAAAAACCTCAAAACCTCAGACAACAATTTCCAGCAAACCCTGCAATCAAATATGTCTTCTTGCTTGTCCTCCATGCCACCCCTTGCTTTTCAAGCATTGTATTGCCTACTGAATTTTTGGTCATAAGAAGCCTCCAAAACCAGAAGAAAACAAGAAGAAAGATATTTAAAACACTGCAGAAGTTCCTGACCTGAACTTCCATATGCATTTAGAACACTGATAGTCACAACATATAAAGAAGTGTCAATGTGTGTGAATTTTGCATCATCAATAGTAACAGGTTTAACAAAGTTTAACTTATTAGCCGGGAAAATCGGATTTTCAGTAGTACTTCCCCTGTTCCACATCATGAATTTTTTTTTTTAAGTCCTGTGTTACACAGTACAGTGCTTTACCATTTTCAAAGCATTTTCACAAATGACTGTGAAGAAATGAAGCACAGTATCTAAAGGCTGAACTCTGCAGCAGAGCTCTGGTCAAGCTCCTCATTTCAGTTAGTTTGGCCGCTGTGCCCCCAGGGCCTAGGTCTGCAGGGCTCCACAGGGGTAGACCGTGAAAAAGAGTAGAGCTTCACCCACAGAAGTTCCAGACTAATTGGCCAGGGGCAGACACTCTCAAGTGTAGTGAGAACAGTGCCTTCCTATAAAGTCATCCACATTTCTGTATTCATGTGCTTTTCTTAACGACAGCACTTTAAAATCTCATTCAAACCGAAAGTTGCCCATTATCTTTATGAAAAGATATATTTTTAAATGCTCTGATCTCCATGTGTCCTTCAGGACATTAGCCTTCTTCACCCTCCACCATCTCCACAGAAACTAGAAGACCAACTCCTGTGCAAGGAAAAGGGGAGTTTACCTAGGCAAGACCTTCCCTCCCCCTGACCCCTTTCAGGTTTATGAGGCTTTCCCTATTGTCTTGAAAAATATATCACCCAGTGGCAAAAATACGCCCTTCCGCGATTTAAACCTGCTCCTCCTCCTCCGCAGCCCACCAGGCACACCTCTCCGCCTGGGGGACAGCAGGCTCCGCAGCCCTTCTACTCTCTGGCCCACTCCTTTCATTCTGATCCAATCAGCGCTTTCTGACCCTTTATTCCTCTTTAAAACAGTTCATATAGTTCCCACACTATTCTCATAAGCAATATTCATAGTACACAGACACCTTTTAAAGCCCAGGGTATAGTTCTACAAATCTAGGAAGCAAATTTTACTTTCCTTCGGGTTCTTTAAGAACCAGAGAGAGCCCTAAACTGTTAACCTGAGTTTAAGGAACGCAGCTGCCAGGGTCCAGGAACAGTAGGCAGCCAGGGGAAATCTTAGCCAGTTTGGCAGGGACCCACAGCCCCGTTCTGGAAGGAGCCATCACTTCAATACGTCAATGCCTGACTTTTCGCTCCTCAAAAAGGAAGGAAATTCTCTGCCATTGTTGCTACTAACTACTATCGTTTTATTTGCTTATGGTGAGCAAACTAATGCACTGGGTGCTCTAAAGCATCTTCAAAGTATCACAAATGGTTCATGACCCTCTGTCCCCACCAAAGCCGAAGTCTTTTATAGGAAATCAAACACTCGCTTTTCATAAATGCTTCAGAGGAACGACAGTGTAGGCACAGGATAGGGGGGCTTCAGACCAAAGGGGACAAAAGGTTCCGTCCAAACGGTAAGGTTTCAGGAGGCCACAGAATCAGGCCCCAGCTCTCCCTTATAAAGCTCCAGTCTGGATGATCCACACACGAGCTATGCTGAAAAGCATTTGCCACTTGCGGGCAGTAAACCCATACTGAAGACAAAAAGATAAAACCTTCAAACAAAAAATGAAAAGGGTACGTCTTCCCAGCGGCCAATCAAGAACGTGAAGAGCAAGGCGAACCGAGCAGGGAGCTGCAGGAGCGCCCCTGACCCCGGCAGGGGTTCCGAGAGGAAACTTGGAAAGGGCAGCGCGAGCTCAGTCCAGGCGTAGGAGGCCCTCGAGGTGCGCGCCAGCGCCGGCCGCCGCCGCCCGCCAGCCCCGCCGCCGGAGGGGCTCCTTCAGCCCCCGCCCCAGCGCGGGCCCCCGCTCCTTTCCGCTGTCACCGGCCGACGTGCCAGGCTCCTCCTGCCACAAATGTCACATTCCAAGAAAAATCAGCAACCAGTTCGACTAGGAAAGTTTAGCACACCCCACACTCCCCCCAAAACCCACTTCTTTTAAAGGCTTCACGAAGAGTCAGGAGAGCTAGCTCCAACTCCGGGTTGGTCAAAGAAATTCGTCGCGGGAGAACAAAGGAGGGGCGGAGTGACGAACGCGCTCCAGCCTCGGGGTCCGGGCGCGACCCCTTGGCCACCCCACCCTCCGAGCCGAGTCCCGCGGGCGGACGGGCGCGAAGGCTCGGGCGGGACTGCCGGAGCCCTCGGGCGGCGGCGTGCGCCTTTGTCTCGCCGGGGGAAGCCGCTCCCGGACACCCTTCCGCCCCCTCCCTCGGCGGCCGGAGACCCGCGCGCGGGCGCGTCTGCCGAGCCAGGCCGGGCGGCGGCGCCCCTCCGGAAGGGCCACCCCGCATCGGGGGCGCGCCCGCACCTCCGCGCCGCGAGCCCGGGCGAGCGGCTCCAGCTCCCCGTGTCCGGAGAGGCGCAGGGCGGCGCGGGGCTGAGATCTGGCCCGGGGGTACCGGGGAGCTGGAGAGGGCAAGAGAGCCGGGCTCTCGTCTCTCCCTCCCGATCGCTCACTAGCTGGGTCCCTCGGCGGACACTCCCGGGACCCAGCGCCCCAGCGGGTGCCCCGGTCGCCACAGGCGGCGAGCTCAGCCCCCGACCCCAGGAGGAGCCCCCGGCGCGGCGCAGCAAGAGCGCGGGGGCGGCGGACAGCTGGGAGACCTCGGCGCGCCCCTTCTACACCCCCCGGTGGGGCCGGTTACCTTTCACCGCAGGCTCACAAGTTCCCCGGCGCAACTTTGCCCTCCACATGAGGCGACCATGGCTAGTTCAGTCCCGCGGCGGGGGAAAGGCGGCTGCCGGGCAGAGCGCTGGGCATGGCGAGGGGCAGCGGCGCCCGACAATCGGCTCCATTCACACAGGAAGGAGAGAAACGCCAGGGCTTCACCTCGAGCCCCAAACCCGACGGCCGCAGCTGGGTCCTAGAGCGGCCCGCGCGCTCCCGCCGCCGGCCGGGAGGGTCGCCCCGGCTCGCCGCCGAAACCCTACACTCCGCCCCGCCCGGCGCCCGCCCTGGGCCCTAGAGCCCGTCTGCAGCCGCCCGCCGCGCGCGAGATTGCCAGGCTGAGATTGCCAGGCTGAGCTTGCCCGAGCTCAAGCTGACGTGTCTCCCTGAGGCTTCGGAGGGCGACGTTTTGTCCCCAGCCGCGTTTTAATTCATACCAGATTCAGCAGTTGGCCTTCCTTTGATTTTGTCTTTTTTCCCACCAGGCCAGTTCTCGTCTCATTCTGGTTCCAGATCTGTCCTCCCATCCCAGGTTAAGGTCTGCTTAGTATGTATGTGGTTGTTGTTGTTTGTTTGTTTGTTTGTTTGTTTTTCTTAAGTGAAGTTTCCGGGTGCAAAATGACCACATTTTTTCTCAACATTTCCCAGGCCCTAGTGTTTCCACGACACACTGGGATTGAGCGACAAGCTGCTAGGTACTCTGCAGGCAGAAGGGCCAAAACAGACATTCTGCGGCCACAAATACAGAGCCAAACATCCTGTGACCACAAATCTACCTGCCGCCGCCGTAATCTGCCCTTGTAGAGACCAAAAAAAGTGACTGGGAAGATGTTTGCGATTCTGCCCCACCTCTTAAATCAGGCTGTACTAAGCAACACTCCTTGCCCACCTCCTTACACTTGGATTATACTGGCTGACCCCGGCCCTCTCTGCTCTGGAATGCCAGAATTTGTCCCAGGGCACTTCTGCCTGGCTTTGACGGGTAGCTCTGCTGTTCAACTGAGAGGAAGCCACGTAAGGTGCAGTTGCTGTCCACTGTGTGAGCAGGAAAGTCAGGGCGACACACCTCTTATCTTGGGTTCCTCTCCTCTTCACCTTCTCACTAGGCCAGCAGTCTAGGATTCCTCCTTGGATTGTGGCAGTTCCCCGACTAACTTGCCTGCAACTTTATCCTTCCAGTCAGTTCTGGTGAGTTTGTGTGTCCT
This sequence comes from Dolichotis patagonum, assembly GCA_004027295.1. NCBI lineage: Eukaryota > Metazoa > Chordata > Mammalia > Rodentia > Caviidae > Dolichotis > Dolichotis patagonum. The sequence goes on from PVJX010009774.1 coordinate 40,215, forward strand.
GGCTGTCTGTTTGGATTCCCCTTATGGTCCTCTTATTTAGTAACCTGTGTTCTCCAAATACAGCCCAGAATACAATCACTAACAATTATTTATCGATTACCTATTCGGATAAAGTCACCTACCCCGGTACTAAACAGCACACAAAACAAACACAGAGCAGCTCAGCAGCCTTTGAGGATATGTTACCTATTTAAGGAAGCAAGATAGGCAAAGAGAAAATAGGAAAACAACAGTGCAGGAGGTGCCCAAAGAGGCAGCTGGAAGGATGAGGTTTCTGCAGGAGAAAGGAGAGCCTGGGAAGGTAACAGTATTCAGATAGAGAGGAAGAGAAAAGGGCAGTGATGGGTGCACAGAGGCTGAGCCAAGTGGGAGCTGACTAGGTCTAAGTGCTTGGAAAGAAAATGTAAACAGGGAAGGATTTTTATTAGAAAGGAGAACAGCACAGAAGGCAGAAAACGAAATCATAAAGATGTAGACCTGGAAAGAAAAGAAAAAGTTATCAACCAGATCTTTCATTTAGCTGATGAGAAACTCCAGTGCTCTGTTGAATGACTCGCCAGTGTTGCAGAACAAATTTAGTAGGCAAGCTGACAGAATTGACCTCTACCTCGGTGTGCTGTTATTACACATTCTAAATCCTGTGTAGCTGCTTAGGAGTTGTGACTTTATCCGACAGGCAATGAGAAAACCATAGATTTACGGACTCACCTAGTATTTGTATCAGTTTAATATAGACCGGAGGAGTTAATGAATAGAAAAAGAGGGAAAGAAGGAAAGTAAATTAACATATTCCAATCCCCTCTCCTAGGTACCATCCTGTAACCTGGGAGGCAGCAGATCTTACAAGCATTAACTAGAATAAAACAGACAACTACTGAGTCACAGCTCAGTCACTCATGCCCTGCGTGACCTTGGGTAAGTCACCTAACTTTTCTGAAATTTATCATCTTCTATCGTAAGATGACAAGCACAGCAACAAGTCTGCCAGGGTGGTTGTAATGACTGAATAGAGTAACAAATGTAAAATTCTCAGTACTGTCAATTCAAATGCTCAACATATATTTGCTAAGAGTATTTTAACCTCCTAATGGCTCTGTGAGATATGGGAACAGTCTGAGGTTGATGAGGAAGCAATGACATGTGAGGTTGGAATAAAAGAGACAGAAAGAAATAGGTATCATATCTTAGAAGATACCAACTACCATGAAAACAGAGCAATTCCTTGAAGCAAGATTTCATTCTTTTTGAGTATTATCAACAAATCAAATAGTAACAAATGCTGGAGGAAGAATGCTTCTACTTTGTTGGTGGGAAGGTAAACTAGTACAACCACTATTGAGATTGCTAAGAACCTGAAACTAGAATTCCATTTGACCCAGGTATTCCCCTTCTAGATATCTTTCCAAAAGAGTTAAATACATCATATTACAGTAATACGTGCATACCTGTGTTTATAGCAGCACAGCTCATAATAGCTAAATTTTGGAAGTAGCCTAAATGTCCATCAACAGATGACTGGATAACAAAAATGTGGTATTTATACAGTGGAGTACTACTCGGCCATTTAGAAGGATAAACTGGAGTCATTTGTAGGAAAATGGATGTACCTTGGGACCATAATATTAAGTGAAATAAATCAGACACACAAGGTTAAATATTGCACAGTTTCTCTTATATAAGAAATCCAAACTATAAATAAAGAGCAAAATAAAAGGTAATAGGAAATAAGGAGATAGGTCTTTGGCAAAAGGGAAGGGGACCAAGAGATGAAGGGAAAGGGAAAGGAGCGTCATGAAAAAAATAAGATGTGTTACATACACATACCAACTCTGCACAAGGAATGTAATCATTATGTACTGCAAACATGTACCCATAAACATTTTTTTAAAGGATTCCATTCTTTTCATGGACTAGATGGTTATCTTGGGAAGAAGAACAAAGCAATAAAGTTATCTGACTTTGAGCCCATCACTGGAGAATATGTTCCTTACTTGGAAGAACGAGTCATTGGACCAATGGTGGAGAAGAGACACTAGTTGGAGAATGATGTTGAGTGATTATCTTCTGGGTAAGGACAGATTTAAAAAAAGATGCTGAAGTTGCAAAGATCAGTTTATGTGAATGCACACAACTGAAAACTGTGGAAAGAAAAGGCTAGAAAATTAAAAATAGCTGGAGAAACTTAAAAGCACGGAAGCCAGGAAAAAGTATTAAGATGTTGGTTCTTCTACCTGATGTTATGGTTCCTAGACCTCCTATGAACTGCGAGGCATAGCTTGTAGGCCTAAGAATCTTCTGACTCAACCAGGCAGACCTAGCCTGTACTCCTTAAATGGTTGCCAAGTAATCAAATTCATAGAAGTTGGATAGAAAGTAATGCTAGACGCCAATTTTCCCCTTCTTGTGGCTTAATTTCCTCAATTGCTAATATTCAGAGAATGAAAACTCTCATCTGAAATCAATTGCCCAGAAACTAAGGCCTAAAAATAAGACTGTAGATATGATTATCAAGAGGTTATCAATAACATTTTACAGCATATTTTGTGGCAGCTTCTGCTGCCTGGTTTGAGTCAAACAGAAATGAGACACATGAATAAAAAGTACATGAGGCTTTACTAGCAGCAAGGTCTGCAATCTGTGCTTTTTTGGGGCTATACTCTCACTCCAATGGTAAGCATCCTTTCTCAAATGACCCACGTTGTTGTTTCTAGCCCCTAGGGGAGTTAGGAAGGTGAAGAGCCTCTCTGAGAACACTTTTGAGTAGCTCAGAGGGTCTTTAACTCCACACGAGACAGGTGTCAGGATGTTTCCAAAAAGCACAGAGACAGAAAGAGGAGCGAAATAACAGAAGCATCCAGACAGAAGTGAATGAGCCCAGACTGAGAGTAAGACCTGACTTCCAGTCCGGGTTCTACCTGTTCCCAGACACGAAGAGTGACAACCCAAACCTTGTCTGTCTCTCCCACAAAGCCAGAATAATGGCAGTTATCGGCTGGTTTATTGTAAGGATTAAATGAGATAATACACAAGGGTGATCGGAAAATACAGTGAGTGTTTAATTTTTAAAAATTTATTACGCTAGAAGGTACATCTCTATTACTCCCCTTAAAATTATTCTGTCTTCCTTCCAGTGCACTCTTTGAAGCAAACCAAGCAGGGGAGGCAAGAGAAGTATTTTCAGGGAGATTAATGACCACGTATCTTTTATGGTAACGTATATTTTTAAAATGTATTTATTTTTGTTGTTTGAGAAAAGGTCTCACTGTGCAGTTCAGGCTGGCCTTAAACTTTCTATGTAGCCCCAGATGGCCTCAAACTCATGCCAATCCTCCTACCTCAGCCTCCTGAATGCTGGAATTACAGCCATGCACCACTACGCCTGGTTCATACCCTTTTTTTAAATTTAAACATTAGCTATATTTTTGGATCATATATATCAAGAGCTAGGCACATTTTAAGAATTCAGGCAAAGCTAAAAACCCTGCCCTTTTACTTCAGTATTTTGAAATGCCAAGGACATTAAAATACCACGTTAAAGTAATCCCAGCACTTGGGAGCCTGAGGCAGGAGGATCATTGCTTAGTTTGAGACCAGTCTGGGCTACAAAGTGAGGCCAAGGCCAGCCTGAACTGCAAAGAGACCCTGTCTCAAAAAAAAAAAAAAGTATTAAAATGCAGATCTCTGTCTTCTCCCTCTTTCTCAGCACCTACCTAAACACACACACAAGTTGTTATGAGCTAATAATTTGACGAAGGGTTCTAAAAGTGGTCCTAGGCTTGTCGGAAGAGAGAAGGTAAGTGGTAAAGGATGAGTGTATGGACGCAACCAAAAAGGAACAGCTACTGGAAAGCTTATCTAAGGATTCAGTGTCAGTTATGAAAAACTTCCCGGTAAACATTGAGTAAGTCCTTAGAAGGACCCGGCTCTGTGCTGTCACACTATACAGGAGCGTGGCTATGGATCTGAGGCCTGTTTTTCTGGGTGTTTTTCATTTCACACCCATAGTGACACATCAGTGTCTTGTTGCTTCATTCTTTTCTTCTACAAGCATTGTTACCTAATATGTACTAAACATACCATGTTATATAAATATAAGGTACAGAGGGCAGATAAGACATGTCCAAAAAAAAAAAAATAATAATGCACCTGTACCAAACGGGTAAGGAAGAAGAGTAAAGAAAATGGCCCCAACCAAACCTGGGATCAGATCCTAAATAAGACACAGCAACTATAAGTATAAATATTCAATAAATGATAATCGTTGTGCTTATTATTTGCTATTATTACTACAGAAAGCTCATAGCATTTTTTGATTGGTTAATTCAGTATTTCTTAACCTTGGGCACTTAGTGATATTGGAGTTGACAATTTTTTGTTGTGAGGACTTTGCCTGTGGATTAGAGATCCACTGTGCCAGTAGTAACCACCTCAGTTATGAAAATAGCAAAAAAAAAGTCTCTAGATATCGTCAGCCATTCCTTAGGGTACTGAATTACTCCTGAATGAGAACGACTGAGTTGGTTGATTAACTGGTGCTGTTGAGGAAAGAGGAACCCAAGGGTCTAGCCACATTGGTCATTCTGTTGCGTTGGTCAGTGGACCCACTTGCATATTAATAGGAAGCAGTCTCAGTTTTGTTTCTCCTACAATATATCATGTGATAATTGCTCTCTTGTTCTCTTGTCATGAATAAAAGGCTAATCATGTTTTCCTCTTTTTATTTTCACCAGTGATATAGACACAGTTTTGTTTCTAAAGCAGGAAACACGCTGAGCTTCTGAAATGGCAGCAATGTAAAGCCGTGATTAAAAATGAAGATTTTCACAATAACTGGAAACAACTTAGATCAGAATGTTTGCCCTGAAAGATTATAAGGGATTGTAATCGCCATTTGGAACAGAATGCGTGGGTGTTTTATTCTGAAAACGTGTCTTCAGGCTCCACCTAGAAAGAACAGTAGAAGGAATGGCCCCTCCGTGATATGTACTGTAATTCTCGTTCTTCTTTTCAGAATATGCACTACAAGTACAGCAGGTCTCGTACTTGAAAAATCCAGTGACACATAAAGGAGGAAACTACTGCCACTCCTAATGACCCCAACCACTGGAGATGGCCCAGATCAGGAGAAAAACGCACATTATAACATAAGCGCGCGGGGGGGGGGGATTAAAATTCACATGCTAAATATTAGAAATAAGTGAGGAAAATTAAGTCCTACACAGTGAAATTAATGAAAGCACAAGAATCTGAAAGAAAGCAGAGCTATGCAAGAGCTACAAAGGCTCATTCATTTACTCATCTGTTAATTTTACCATTCATTCAGGCATTATTGACTACATTGATAAGGCACTCTGCTAGGTGCTAATATTCTGGCATGAGATCTGTCTTAATAAAATATGTATAAATAAGTCTATAACTACAAATTGGGCTCTTTGTGATACAGACAAGGAGAAGGGTGCAATAATAGGTAGACTAATAATTATGAAGTAAGTAGGGTCTACACAATGTGGATTTTAAATTAAACAAGATAGAAAATCTGCATCAGAAAGTGATCAATTTGGGATGAACCATAAGAAAAAGATTACGTAGAAACAAAAGGTCAATTTCACAGTCTACATCTTTAGTCACAATATCTGCCTAAAAGATGAGGTCTCTCTAGAAGCATCCTTTTAATGCTAGTAAAACAGGAAGACCCAGGATTCTCTGTGCCCTCAGGACAGTGGTTCCTAAATTTGAGGGGCTTTAGCTAAAGCATGAGTTCTGAGCCTCACCCCAGAGCTTCCCACTCAGTAGGTCTGGGTGGGGCACAAGAATTTGTGTTTCTCACAAGTTCCCACATCGTGCCCATGCCTCTTATTCACCGACCACCATTACAACAACCACTGGTGTGAGATCCATGGGGACCCATATTTCTATGTACTCAGAATTCCAACCTATGTGAGGAAACAGGCAAGAGATGTTAGGAAAGCAAAATAATCAAAATTCCGTTTTCTGTCCTGAGCTGGCATGCAGGGAATGTCTTTTGTGCCAGGCAAATCTGTATCTTATCTTACCATCGGTATATAGCACCCAGCAAGGCAGGTATCACCACCCATTCTTTATACATGAGGAAAGAAGGCAGGTGAGGTGTGTGAGTTACCAGAGAGTACATGGATAATAAGTGCCAGAGTCAGAATTCAAGCCTGTTTGTGCAGAACTGTTGCTCTTAGCCACTACTTTATGTTGCCTCCCCAGCTCACCTGTCCAAGAAGGGTCGATGCTCCCTAACTCCGGACCTTGCTGCTGGTCCAACACTAAGGCCAGACCCCAGTGTGGGGACTGATGCATTTAGACTTTTTTTTTTTACAGACTTGATGGGCCATTTGGGACCTGAACTGACTGCTATGTAGTGCTGTTGAGAACTATTAAATTCCCACATATGTACTATGTTACACATATGGCATCCATTCTGTTTTTAAGCCACTAGAGCTGGTTTCCTCCCTATGAGAGGCAGTCAAGTATTTTAAAAAATAGTCTCCCCAGTCAGATGGCCCCGGGGTCAACTCCCCCTCTGCCATTTATTAGTTACATGATAGTGGCTAAATTGTTTACCTTTTCTAAACTTCAGATTTTTCCAGTTTTCATAGTAAGTAGTAGTTACAATAGCATCCACTTCAAAGGGTTGTGAGAATTTGTCAATCACATGAAAGGGGTTAGCATATTGTTTAGTACACCGCCCATGGGCCGTAAGTATTAGCCATTGCTGCTAACCTGTTAGACATTTTCTTACAAATATTGCCAGTTTACAGGAGTTTAAATTATTGGTGGGGCAGACTGTGCTTGACATGGATTCTTTTTGTTTACATTTCTCAAGTTGGGATAGATGCAGGGAATATGAGTGATGGGTGTATTGATTTAAGCCCCTCACCCCTCAAACCCCACAAATAGGGAAAATATCTCAAGATAGCTTAAATGAAAAAACACAAAAAGTGGACTAGGTTAGGTATTTGATCTAAGTAAAGAAATGCATGTAAATTAATTCACAGACTGATGTCAACTTGGGCAGGGGATTGAGCCCGAGGGATCGGGTGACACGGTGACGCTAGGTATTGGCCAAGCTCCTTATGAAGCCCAGTTTTCAGACCAAGTTTTTAGTGCAACATTCTCAACTAAAAGACGCACAGATGACATTGTGGGAGTAGATGGAACAATCAGAGCACACCTACCTAGAGAAAAGATTGAGACAAGATATGATAACCAGTTTCAGATATTTCAAGAGCTTTCAGAAAGGAGGGACAGATTTGTTTTATATTTGCTCCATGACACCCTAGTGCAGTGTCTTACAAACAGCAGCTGCAACTCATAATGGGTCATGAAATCAAGTTAACATGATCAACATTGTAAATAAGTGAAATAGAGCACAGTAGAAAATACCCAGTGAAAGGGTCAGGGATTTAGCTCAGCAGCATAAGCGCCTGCCTTGCAAGCGCAAGGTGGTGAGTTCAATCCCTGGTACCAAAGGGGGGGGGGGAGAAAATACCCCATGAAGACCATGTAAGAAGGATAATTACTATGCAAAGAAACTTCTTTTATAGTTATAGCCATAACTATAATTTGTATATGTAAGTCCAAATGTAAAAATGTACCTTTTATTGGGTGATCATTAAAAAAAATTACTTTGAAAGCTCAAGAAGATAACTGGGTGAAAAAACCCAGAAAATTAGATTTCAGATCACTACAAAGGTAGCTTTACAAGAATGGTCACTGTACAACAATAAAGCAGGTTTTGTCAGGAAGCAAAACACCTCCCCTATATGTACAGTACCTTCTTAGGGGTGTTAGAGAAGCTGAGTGAGGATATTTTAAGGACAGATACACTGAGTGTTGTTCACCCGCATGCCAATTCCAAAATGCTCTGATTTTCCAAAATGGAATAGATCAGAACTCAGTCTTACTAAAGGAGAGGAAGAGAATAATGAAAGCCTTTGTTATGATTTGTGTCTGGAGGACTCCCCAAAGCCTCGTGAAGTGATGGGGGCAGGCTTTTCAGAGGTAGCTGAATCTAGAGTTTACCATTGGTTCATTGTCTAGTGCTTGGATTGGTTAAGTGGGTGCCACACCTGCCCTAGGGAGGGTGACCTGCATACAATATAAGGGAGAGAAAGAGGTTTGCTTTCCCTCTTTTGCTCTTGTTGCTTTTGCTGTCTCTGTTGATATGAGGAGTTGCCCCTCTGCCATGCACCACTCTGCCTTGAAGCCAGTAGATTGCAGATTGAAACCTTGACAAACTGAGATAAACCTCCCTTTCCTTAATTTTGGGCATCAAGTATTTTGTCTCAGCACTAAAAGGAAAGTAACCAAGATGGCTTAATATCTAAAGCCAAAAGCCATATAACCATCCTAGGAAAAAAGATTATTCTGTGTTTATGTATTATACAAAATGAATCTCACATCAAATCTCTGAAGTTCTTTAATATACCTACTGATGGAATAGTTCATTCTGAGCATCAGTTTTCTCACTGAGGTGATATAATAATGCAGCCATCAGCAATCCAGATTCATTATTTACAACAAATTAATCGTACAGCACTTAAATTGAGTCATGTAGAGAATGAAAACTTGGTGATATGGAACTGATAGGCCTACTAATAAATCAAGCTGAGATCCAGTGCCAAGAGCAGAGTATTCCCGCATGTTGCTCCCACACCTAGGACTGCCAGATAAAATACATGACACCAGCTTGTTCTGAATTTCAGATAAATAAAAATTATTGTATATGTTATGGTTTTTAGGTCTAAAATGTGCCCCCCCCAGACTCATGTGTTTGGAAAATGATTGGATTGTGGGAGCACTTTACCCTTTGGTGGATTCACCTATTTATTAGTTCAGTAGATCAATGTGCCTTTAGGAGGTAGGGCCTGATGGGAGGCAGGTCATAGAGGGAATCAGCAGAAAGACTGTATTCTTTCACCTAGCTCCTCCTTCCTCTCTCCCCTTTTCTCTCAGGTTCCTGGTTGCCATGAGGTAACCTCTCCCCTGCATGCCCCCTGCTCTGCCATTTCTGCCTGGGTGCCAACCAACCATGGATTGAGTCCTAAAAAAAACAAAACAAAACAAAACAAAACAAAACAAAAAAACCCACTACCAAGAACAACAGCAACAAAAAATGATCAACCAAAATAAATTTCTCTCCTTTAAATTGTGACTGTCAGGTATTTTGTCCTAATGAAGTTAAAAATGACCAATACAGTATTATATGCCCCAACTACTACAAGTAACATGTTTGTACTAAAAAGAAATCAAATTTAAATATGTATCTTGTGCTTTTATTTGCTAAGTCTGGCAAATACTTACTTGCCTACACTGGGTTATATCTTTAACACTTTTAGAAGATGTCACAGTTTCTCATTTGGTAAACAGTGTGAAATGTCAGCAGCAAAAGCTAATAGTAAGCAAGCAATAATGATGGCAAAAAGAGGAAAAGGAATGAAATTCAAGCAAGTATGGTGTAACACCTTGGTCTTATTGAATCCCACCAAGCCAGAGGTAAGGGTCTTTTAAGAGTGGGACAGGTGAGACATCAGGACACACACACAGTCTCTGAGGAAGTAGGTAATGAGGTTAAGTTGTACTTTGTGGAGTTTCCATGCTGATCCAGGCTTGTCTGAGGGAGAGAATGAGCTTCGTTGGTTCAGACTCCCTTATGCCTCACTCGGTTGCTCGGGCCATAGAGTGAGAGCTCACTGTGGCTGCAGCCAGCTGTCCCAAGGCGCGCACATGCTGCTCATTCCTATGCCTTCACTCTCGGTGGTCACTGTGGAGAATGGGGCTCATCTAGGGAGCTTCCCTGAGCTGCCCTTGACCTCCACGGTAAGTCAGGTTGTTCTTCATTAGGATCTCACAACTCCTTGCACTCACCAGAATAACAAAAACACAGTGTTTCAGGGAGTGCCCACCATGTGCTAAGTACTTTACATACATGTATTAACTCAGTCTCTCCCAATAATCCTATGAAGCAGGTACAGCAGTGCATCACTTAATAGTGAAGATGCATCCTAAGAACATGTTGCTAGGGAGTTTCATCATGTCGATCTCACAGACCGAATTTACTCAAATCTAGATTTTATAACCTACTACACACCTGGGCTATTCTCTTAGGCTGTAAACTTTACAGAATATTGTGGGAAACTGTAACATAATGGTAAGTATTTGTATGTCTAAAAATATCTAAACAGAAATGTTTATACAAGCGTTACCGCACAATAGGGATTTTTCAGCTCCATCACGTCTGTCTTAGGGAGCTACCATTGCACATGCGCTCACTGTGCAGCACAAGGCAAGCGTTTGCATCCCAGTAGCACAAGAGGGGAAATAGAAGCCCAGCAGGGGTTAAGTATCCTGCCCAAGGTCACACAGCCAGTGAGTGCTCATTGGCTGGAACCAGAGTTCCTCATTATACATTTTTCTGATAATGAGTCTCTCTCCCCCAGTTAGATTTTCAGTTCTTTGAGGAAAAAATTGTGTCTCATTCATCCTTACGTCTCTGATCCTGTGTCACTTGCCGCATGTGGCATGTTATGCACAGTATTACACAGGAGTCAGCCTGTGATTTTGTAGTCAAATAGTCCTAGTTACATTTTATACCTCTACCGCCAATGTGCTACCGAGAACCAGGAGTTTGGGTTTTAGTTTCTTGCTCTAAAATAAAGGATCCTAGCAATAGAGAGACTAGAGATGTAGCTTGGTGGTACAGTACTTGCCTGAATGTATAAGCCCAGGTTTAATCCTCAGAATAACAAAAAACAAACAAACAAAAACCACAGCAGCAGAAAAGAACAGTATGGAATCCAAGAAAACAACAGGACTGAATCTACAAATCTGTATAAATTATTGGCATAGGGCTGGGGATTTAACTCAGTGGCACAAGCACCTGCCTGGCAAGCGTGCGATCATGAGTTTAATCCTTGGTACAAAAAAAAAAAAAAAAAAAAAAAAATATATATATATATATATATATATATATATATGGAGAGAGAGAGAGAGAGAGATTGACATAAATATTTCAAATTTTAGATAGTTTTTATCCACTAGATCAGAAAATAAACCTCATAATATAAGTGATTGAAAGACGTTTTACTTTAAGAGAATTGTTTAAAGGAAAATTAAGTCTTTGCAGTATTCACACAACACTGAAAGAGCTACTAGAAAAGAAAAGAAAGAGATGAGAAGGCTGGGAGTGGAGGTCAGGGCTGCCATTTTCAGCTGTGTAGGCCGTTCACTGCATAAAGCTGGGCTGAGGACTGGGACTGGGGCCTAAACCTTGGCTTTCACTCTACTCCCTACGCTGGGAACACTCTCATCTCTGGAAAGGGTATCCCTTCCTAATCGGCTTAGTGGTACTTATTGGGTTTGTCGTAGCTCTGGCCTTGTACTTCTGTAGCCATTTTCCTTTTTTCTTTTCTCTTTCAATGCCACCAGATGAACAGAATAGGGGAAGACAACAATGGACTCCAGGGAAAGAAGCCATACTTGAAAGTGATGCGGCAAAGCAAGGAAAAAGAAGAAAGCAGAAGAATGAGAATAATATTAAATGCAGGTAATTTTGTTAGGCACTGTTGTAAGCATTTTACGTAGGATAATTCATTTGGTCCTAATCTCACTCCCATAGGATGGAGGGGACCTCTGGAGGCAGAGGTAGCAGCTGGCCACACAAAGTTCTTACACCAGAGTTTGACAGGGATGTACAACTGCCTGCCACAGTCCTTAGTCCATCACACAGGCTCACAGTCTGGGATCTGAGAGTTGTTGAGCCTGGAAGGAAAAAATGGCTTTTACAGTCAAAGGGAAATATGGTTTTCATACAAGGAGAAAATTTAAGGTGTCTGACTGGACAGTCACAAGAACAACAATGGACGTTTCTTTATGGCCAACAGTCAGTAGACAGCAAGCCTGTGGAAGAGGAAACAAGTTGACAAATGCCAGCAGCAGGCCACCAGCAAGCTCTCCCCACACCACCATTGAGATACTGTCCTCAGGTTCATTCCAAACCTGATTCTACTCCTACTTGACTTGAGAACCTGAAATTTCCTTATAACATTTATTCTTGAACTGTGACCTGAAAGCAACTATGATGTCTACTCTTTTCTTTTATTTAAAAAAAAAAAGGGTGAGAATAATAGTGCTACTAAAGCTATAATGCTGTCAAAGCTAGATTCAAGGTTCCAGTGATTACAGGGAGGAGATAATTAAGAAGGAATATATGTATGTATGTAAATATCGCCACATGAATGTGCTGTTCGATGAATGCTCATTTCCAGTATTCCTGTAAGGGGAGTATTTTAGCTGGCAGCAGACAGCAAGAGCGAGAAAACCATCCCTGAACATCTGTTTCCCCCATCTTGCTAAGGAACATTCTTTTTTTATCCCCTTTTATAATTTGACCTGTTCCATTTTCTGGCCCAGGGCCCGAGGAAAGCAAGCACTGCCTCTTCTGACTGTATTCCAACTTAAGATGGAAAAAGGAAAGCGGGAGCAAGAGGAAGAAAAGGATAAGAGAGCGACTTTTAAACAAAGGCAGAGAGACACAGTTGGCAGAGAGCGAGCTGTGAAATGGGAAGTGGGGGGGACAGTGGAGGAGAAAGAATCCAAACAAATGATATCAAATCCAGCTAATGTATCTACCACGGGGAAAACTAATTTGAGGAGTTCGAGACAAATAAGCCAAACAGGACGTACTCCAGAGTGATCATCTGGTAAGAATGTGATTGAAAAACCATACTCACAGTATCCCCGAAAAAATCAAGCTGCTTCTTCACACGTGCTTCCCTATGTCTGGGGAATCATACTCATGTTTAATATTCAGGAATTTGAACATTTTCTTCCTACTTCCCAATATCTATCATCTATTTCAGCTCTTACTTGCCCTTTCAGCTTCTCCCACAGGAGAAACAACGTGTTATTTAAACCTAGGTCCAATATATTTCACTTAACAGTCTGGTCTCAAATAAGGTGGGAGGAGAGAAGAGGGAAGGAAGGGAAAAGGGTAGGAAAAAAATGGAAACCAGGGTTTTGTTAATAAGGAGGAAAAGGGTTGGAGGGAGGGCAGGAGAGTGGGAAAAAAAAGAAAAGAATCAAGATATATCATATACAGGTACAAATTCTGTATGATGAATGTGATCCTTATGTATAACAAAAGTATGCCAATAAAATTAATTTTCAAAAAATATTCAGCCACAATGCTATTTGTTTCTAGTAGAAATAGCTATTAAGCAAGGAGAACACCCTTCCCATTTCTCTGTCTGTGTATCTCTGTCTCTTTGTCTCTCTGTCTCTCTCAGTCTCTGTTCCCATAATTCCATACTCCTTCCCTCCTCTCTTTTCTTTATTACCATGGTAGAGAACCATTTATTCACTAGAATCTATTGTTATTTCCCTCTTCCTGCTCCATTCTGTTGCCCAACTAGGATACCCCAAAGTAAAACTTCACCTCTTGAGCAAGACATAGTGTCACAGTGTCACTCTGCAAACGAATTTTAGGAGAGAGGTAACTAACTTCTGAATTCACTGAGGGTACATCTGAGTCCCCTGCCCTCCTCTGTGCTTTCACACTTTGCCTTCTTACCACCTGCTCTACAGTGTTCGGTTGCAAAGATTTGGTTCCCTTTAGAACTGGGTCGGCACCACCAGCAACCTTGGGAGGATTCATGTACCAAGGACCCTATGCAGCAATTGAGAGGAGAAAGAGCAGGAATTAAATGAAGGAAGCTTAGAGGAGCTTTGTTGGTTGTTGCTTTAGATCCCACTCTGGAAAATTCCTCTGGAGCATATTGATGATTATTCAGTATCTAAAGAAAATACAATATATACAGCTTGGAACAATTACCACTCATTCATTTATTCAACAAGCATTCCAGAACACCCATGTTCTGCCAGGCTTTCTGCTAGAAAAATCATCCATCTGTCCCCTTGGTGGACTATTTCCAGGACCACCTCCCAGGATACCCAAATCCACAGATGCTTGAGTCTCTTATATAAAGTGGTATAGTAGTTGCACATAATTTATGTACATCTCCCATAAACTTTAAATAATCTCTAGTTTACTTATGGTACCTAGTACAATGTAAATAATAAATAGTTATATTGTTTATGGAATAATGAAAAGATCTATACATGTTCAGTTCAGACATAATTTTGTAGTTAAAAAATATTTTCCATCCACACTGTTTGCATTTGCAGATGCAGAACCCATAGTACAGAGGGCCAAATGTACTCTTATGTATTATTTTATTTAATCCACCACAGAATCTCCATGGGAGGAAGGAGACTTGTGTATTCTCCTCTCCAGGACACAGATTGTCTCTAGAGCCCCAGATAACTATGTTGAATAAGCCTTTAATTAGCCAATGATATTAGGTACAATTTAACTTCTCTCAGCCCCTGCTTTGTCCTCCATAAAATGAACATAACTCCATGTGTTTCATGGACTCATTCTGAGGATGAAATGGGCCCAACAGATCAATCACAGAAGAGAATGAGTTGCCCAGATTCAAGGAACTGTAACAGTGTTGAGCTCTTCTATGGTTGTTTAGTTTGACCCGGGAGGTTGGACCACACCCTTGCGGTTGGGTGAGGTTTCCTGTGTAGGGAATCCAATTTTCCACCATCAATCTTTCTAAGAAAAAGTTGAACTAGGTTGAAAACTCTCCCAGAAGCTGTATCTCAGAACTTCTCTCAGAAGCTATATCTGGGCCCCAGCAGGATGACAGGACAGATAGGTTTCCAAGGAGTAGAGAGATGTGGGGTGGAGCTGGAGGGGGTGAATATTCCTGGTCGTTTGAAGGCTACCTTGCGCTAGTTAAGCCCTCAAGAAGAGTCCCACATTCTAGGGTAAGTCTGGCCTCAGGTGGCAATGAGAAGAACCTGGATCTACTCTGAGGTTGCGAGAAAATCAGGACAGTACTGTCCTCATCCCTGTGGAATGGAGTGTAGGCCACGGAGAAACCAGCCAGGCACTCAGCAATCCAGGCCAAGCCTACAGGCTTTGGTGTGAGCAGGGAAATAGCAGCAATAGTCAGCTTTGTGAGGCTGCACCTTTCTGCAGAAGCGTGAATGTGGGGCATTTATCATGGTGTGCGCCAGTCTCAGTAAGGAACATGAATTCCTGCTCCCCTGGCAAGAGGCTAGAAGAGCCAGGACTGTACTGTGCCTGCAAATAAGTACCCCCTGAGGATTCTTTGACATAAACTTGGAGTGTAGCCTTAAAGAGAGCATCGATTTTTTTTTTTTTTTGAGACAGGGCTAACATGCAAAATATCATGTTTCCCAGCTGAGGAAAAACAAGTGCTGATGAAGCGCTCCAGGGCTGGGCACAGTGGGGAGCTGCTGCCACTCCTGTGATGGCTCCTGTTAGATGGCAAGTTGACTGGATTAATGGGGTACTTAGGAGAGTTGGTAAAGCACCTTTGCTGAGTGCGTCTGAGGATGTTTCCAGAGCCGTCTGACATGTAAATTGGAGGACTGAGTGAGGAAGATCTGCTCTCAGTTGTTGGGAGAGTCCCAACGCCATTTTCAGGCTTTTGGCCTTAGACCAAAAATTACATCATCAGTTTCCCTGGTTCTGAGGTTATCAGACTTGTACTGAGTCACTTCACCAACTTCTCAGCTTCCCGGTGACATATTGTGGGACATTTCAAGCTCCATAATTGTGTTAGCAACCTAATACCCCCCCCAGCCCACAAATAACCCTGAATAATACAAAGGCATATGCACTCTGTCTCCAGGACCCTGACTAACACAACCTCTACAATAGAAGGGGCGGTTGCCAGAATCTAGCATGATGAGATGCTGTGAGACAGGGCCACTCTACAGGGGACGTGGCCTTCAGTAGAGTCATAGAGCCGTACCCTCCTATAGCCACACAGACGGGGAATATACCCTGATGTCTCTTATCAGCCAAATCCAACTGAAAGCCAGGGAATGGATCACAAAAGAAAAATTTTCCAGGGCCCAGAGCAGAATGGGTATGGAAATATGTCAGAAAATCTCTGGTACATGATCTTACAGATTAGGAAATGGAAATACAGACTGAATAACTTGAATATGGTCAAAACGCAGATTTAGTAGAACTAAGATTCAAGCTCATATAATATGTCTCTGGATACATATTCTGAACCACTAAGACACACTTTCCATAAGTTTTTAAGGTAATTAGACACCCCTACCCAGCCATTTTTCTGGTAATAGACTCTCTCCTACTCCCATCCAATTTCCAGTCCCTTGGAATTAGATATGGCCACCTGACCAAAGTTCAAGCCAACAAAATGTAAGTGAAATGTGTATGCAGCTTTCAAGTTGTGTTCTTAATTTGCTTTTATCCTACCTACAGACTGGAATTTAAACATGATGCTGGGATCAGAACAGCCTCTTTTTTCGGGGCGGGGAGACAGAATCTTGCTATGTATTGCAAGCTGCCCTTAAATTCACTGTGTAGCCCAGGCTGGCCTCAAACTTGCTGCCATTATCCTGCCTCAGTCTCCCAATTACAGGTATGTGTAATTATAGGTAACCAGCAAGCAGCTGCTTTAGAACTCTGCATGTTAACTCTGCATGGTAACTACATTTGAGGATACAAAGCATCACGATAAGCAGCCCTGGAGTGCTTATTCCCTAAGTGAAAGACAAATTAACTTGTATTTTTCTTAGGTCATTGTTGTTTTGGTCTTTGTTACAGCAGTCCAATGTGTGTCCTAAACAATATGAAAGCGAACCATCTACCTGTAAAAAATGGGCCTCAATCATGATGGTTTGAGCAATAGAAGAAATATGACTGGTGGAGACTGCTAGCAATTACCAATGTACATGTTCTCCTCCTTTTCCTGGCATACAACTAGACTGTATTTCACAGCTCTTGCTATCTGGTGCAGATAGCTACATGATCAGTTCTCACTTTTGGAATGTAAGTGGAAAGAAATGCCTTATCTCCCAGTTGAGACAATCAAGGGTGAGCATACACTGTCCTGGCTCGCTGGATTTACTTTTCTGCCAAATGGATACAGAACACCTAGAAGTGGACACAAGAAGCCTGAGGTTCTCAATGACCACATGGAACACAGCCCTTTAATAACTCAACACTAGACTGCTACAGAAGCAAGACACATAGTGGAGAAGAAGACAAGAAGAGGAGAGAGAAAATAAACACACCAAAACACAAAAAGCAAAACAAAAGAAAAAAAAGAAAGAAAAAAGAAACACACAAGCCTTTATTGTATTGAGCCACTGATATCTGGATGTAGTCCCTCCTGACAAAGACATAAATGCTATACCCAGAGCTGCAATCTCGTCTCTTATTTTAGATAAGGTTGCGGGGGGCGGGTAGCAAACATTGAAGTTATTATTTTAAAGACATCACACAAATGTTATCATATTGTTCTGCTGAGGGTCCTATATTCTTCCTAAATGAGGAAGGCAAAAATAGGAAAAGAAAGTCCTTTCCCATGATATATTGGCCCTGAGGGAGTTGACCCTGCTGGCTCCCAAGAATTCTGTCTCTTGAGACACTCCTCTTCTGGCCCTGAGAGGGCTGTTCACTGGGTCTGGGCAAAAACAAAAGCACTCAGGCTCCCCAGAGGGTCAAGCAGCCCCAGAGGACAACAGTCTAGGAAAGGGTAAGAAAAGAGGCACCAGTGTGCTCTTGGATGAGGTGAGCAGGTTTTCTCTCATTTTTCTTAAGGTCCAAATTTTCTAAAAAGCAAACATTACCTTACACTAAAAAACTTAAAGTCTTAAACAAATAGGAAAGACAGAAAATAAACCAAAACAATGTACAAAGGAGATAGATACAGATCAGGCATCAAATGATCCAGTTCCCTGGGCACTGTTACAACCATTAGAGGGCCAATCACAGAGACAGCTAACTATAAAAAGATAAATTGTGTCAGGGGCACCTCCCTTGTTCATTTTTTCTTTCTTTCTTTCTTTCTTTCTTTCTTTCTTTCTTTCTTTCTTGTACTGGGGATTGAACTCACGACTTTGCAGTTGCCAGGCAAGTGCCTGTGCCACTGAACTAAATCTCCATCCCTCTTTGTTCATTCTTTCAATAACCATTTAGTGAAGATTTACATGCGCTACATGTTGGCTGCAATCTAGGGCCAAGGGTTGCACGTTGGAATCACTTGAGATGTGATTTTTAACACTTGATTCTTGTGTCCAGATCCCAGGGATTCTAATGGAGCAGCTCCAGTTTGGGGCCTGGTCTCAGGACTTTTGAAGACATCACCTGACTTTAATGTTTAATCAGCATTGAGAACTGCAAGGAGGACATATGGGCCTAATGTTGAAGGATGGGAGGGAGCAAACCAGGTGAGAATGCAGAAGGGGGAAGAAGGACATGTGGGCAGAGAGAACAAAGCTAAATTTAGGGGATCGCCTCAATATAACTAGAAGGTTACAGTAGATGGGGTGATGCAGGTCATGTAGGTCCCACTGCTCTAAACCAAATGTCTACACTCCAGGTAGAGGGCAGTTAATAAAGCTTATTGAACAGGCATTGTCACGTCTGGATTCATCCCATCTCTCCGTGCATTCTAACTACCCAGAGAACCATCCTTCTACTGATAAACAGGACTGCAGAAAGGCTATAGAAAGGCGTGGGCTCTGTGTTCTTATAAAATACCTTAGAAAAGAAAGTGCTGTTCCATGATTCTCTATTACATCAGCCTTCAGTACAGTTTTGATTCAGAGGCACACTCCTTTTCCTACTGTGTTTGATATAATTGAATGTATATTTGAGTGGGTAAGATGGATGACCATATTGCTGTTTTCATTGTCAGATCATGGAACAGAACTGTTAACAGACTCACTGTTTGAATGTCTACTTTACATGTTTTAACTTTGTAATTTGAACAACTATTTCCAAGAAGTCAGTATGTAATTTGCCAAGTAATAATCTCTTTGGTTTTTTTGTTGTTGTTTTTTTCCTTTTTTCCTTGGAATTCTGTATTGTTGCTACCCTTTATTCTGTTTTGTTTTGCTTTTTTTCTTTCTTCTCTTTAAATAAAAAAAAATTTAAAAGAAATCTAGAGGTGAAATACACTTCCAGTCATGAGGCAAGAAAGTGGTAGGACTGTCACCAAAGACCTCAGATGGAAAATCATGCTTCTGCTGCTCCGGAAGGAAATCACTAAATAATTCTACTGACCTGATCATCATCCTCAACTATCTGTTTTTGGGAGACTAGGTAAATTTCATAAAAGCTTTCAGAAATAAAGTAGTTTGAGCCAGCATGGTGGCACAAGCCTACAATCCCAGCTCGTGGGAGGCTGAGGTGTGAGGATCATTGCAAGTTTGAGACCAGTCTGGGCTACAAAGTGAGTTCAAGGCCAGCCTGAACTGCATAGTGAGAACTTGTCTCAAAAAAACAAAACAAAAAAAATGCAAAGGAAGTTTTTAGGACTTCTACGATGTGATACAATAAGCAATATATATTACATCTTCATTCCAAATTGTAGATGCAGAGTCCTAAAACGCTTATTACT
>PVJX010009775.1:0-59715 GCA_004027295.1 Dolichotis patagonum
TTTGTCAGATCGTGGAGCAGAACTGTTAACAGTCTCACTGTTTGAATGTCTACTTTATATGCTTTAACTTTGTAATTTAAACAACTATTTCCAAGAAGTCAGTATGTAATTAGTCAAGTAATAATTTCTTAGGTTTTATTGTTGTACTTTTCCTTTTTTCCTTGGAATACTGTATGGTTGCTACCCTTTATTCTGTTTTATTTTGTTTTGTTTTTTCCTCTTTAAATAAAATTATTTTTAAAAAAAGAAAGTCTGTTTTCTAATTCATAGGCAGCATCTTCTTGTTGTGTCCTCATATAGTAAAAAGAGTAAGGAACTGCTTTTATAAGGTCATCAATTCCACTCATTAGAGCTCCACACTTTTATTTAGTATTTTTAAGACAAGATCTTCCTATGTAACTGGCCTTGAACTTGCAGCAATCCTCCTGCCTCAGCCTTCCGAGTGCTGGAATTACAGGCATGCACCACCATGCCTAGAATAAATGTGTAGTTTCTACTTTCTGTAGCTCCAAGCATTGGAAGAATTAATTGCAAAGAGTTGGCCAATTCCCTTGAAGATAAAAAGTACTGTGTAATTATCACCCTGGGGGAAAAGTACGCACTGTGCACTTTGCTGAAATCACCACTACAATCATGGAATTAAATATTAACCTTCAGGACTTCGGGAGCAAACATGCTGGCACAGCTTCTGCATTTCCTTTTTCTTCTGTAAGTCATACAGAAGGTGTATGAGAGAATGAACTCCACCATCACACTTGGGTATAATCCACAGCTTTCGAAACCTGATCCTGGCAGCTAAGGCAGCCCTGGTCTCCACGGAAGCCACCGTGGAAGAGGTGGCAAAGCTGGAGTCCAGGCAGCTGCAGAGTGCAGAGAGCGGCAGGACAGGAACAGTTTGAGGAACAGAGGCTTTCTGCACGTGGCCCGGGCACGAGGCTTCTAAGCAGCAGCTCTGGTAGCCCCAAGGTCCTCCTGGGAACATTTCAGAGCAGCAACCACTGACTGCACAGACCAAGAGGTGAGTGAGTTTCCAACACGCTGAAAATCCAGTGGCTTCAACAGCCAGTGTGCTGCCTCATGGTTCTGGCCACGCCAAGTCTGGATGGGAGTCAGTAGGGCCGGCTCCTCCTCCAGGGCCCCCAGGCTTCTGCGCGCCTTGGATGTGGAGGCATCTCAGACTTCATCCGTGGTGGCCTCTCTGTGCGCACATTTCTGCTTTTTATGAAGACTCCAGTTATTTGAGATTAGGGTCCACCCTAATGACCTCAACATAAATAATGTCGTTGGCAGTGATCCTGTTTCTAGGTGGGGTTACATTCTGAGGCACTGGTGTTAGCACTTAGAAGTATGAATCTTTAGAGGTGGGGCCACAGCTCCCCGTAGGGCACTACGGCTCTCTGGGTGCCGCAGTGGTGTGCAGGACTGCTTTTGAGTTGCCTCCCACACTGGGGAGGCAAATGTAACTTGACACACTTTCTACCTAGTCATGTCACTAACTGCGCACAGGGCTATGCTTGTTTGATTTTTATATTAATGCTTTCTTCATGGCTAGGACAAAGTATAGCACCCACAATTTGAGGAAGGAGAGGTTTACTTTGGCTCTTGGTTTGTAGGGGTTTCAGTCCATAGTCCAGTGACTCCTAGGTTGGGTGGCATGGCAGGCAGGAAGCAGAGAGAAACGCAAGGAGAGGGAAGGGGCTGGACCCGGCCAGCCCACACCCTCAGAGAGCCACCCCTCCAATCACACCTTGCCTCTCAGCATCACATTTGGGTATAAACTCATCAGTGCACCAATTGCATACCCATGATCTCATCTCCAGAAGCCTCACCTGTGAGTTTACGGGGTAGAGGAGGAGGGGGTATCTAGATATAAACCATTACAACTGTCGCCTCAACTTTTTTTATTTTGGAGACATTCTCTCACTATGTGAGACAGGCTGGCCTCAAACTCATAGTGATCTTCCTGCCTTAGCCTCCCAAGTGCTGGGATTATGGGCATGTGCCACCACACCTGGCCTGCTTCAACTTTTAAAAACTGCCTCATTTATTTTGATTTTTTTAATCTAATGAAAATAAAACACTGCCATGTTTCCAAAGTCAAGTCTACAAAACTGAGCATATTCAGAGATATCCAAGTTTTATCCCTGTCTCCTCTCCACGCTTTCCTTTCTCCCTCATAGGTACTGTTAGCATTTTAAAATTTTAATATAAGCGTATGTGTGTCCTCATGTTTGTATCACCGTTAGGCACCTTGCTTTTTTCAGTTAACATACTCCAGAGATTACGTCATCACAGCCCGTGGAGACGGTGCTTGTTCCTTTCTGGGTTTGGATACTGTTGCAGCCCGTGGGGTAAAGAAAGGTGCTAACGGTTTATCTGGCTGGCTGGCACGAGTACGGCTCAAAGGACGCCACTGTGAATGAGTTGGAGGCGCCTGGTATTCCACGGGTCAGTACTGATGAGGGGATTCCGAGGCTCAGGGAAACGGAAATGACGAGTGTATCGGTCCTGTTAAACCTGACCCTCCATACAGGGATGACCCGGGTAGTGTACCCCTCACCAGCACCTTGAGAAGCAGATTTGTGAGGGGGGCACCAGCATTCCTGGAGGGTCCTGTCACTGCTCTTCTCTGTATGCCAGACCTTACAGTGCGGACCGCGGTTACTCACTGAGGACATTTAAGGGCAGTGGGCTTGACTGGGTCCCGGAGTGGCAGAGGTCACGTGGCAGCGCTCAGTCGATAAAGGCAGCCTGCAGAGCTCCTGAGAGCATCTGCTGGGGATGAGTCCCCAGGCTGGCATGCCATCGGCGGTTGTCAGCTGTTTGGCTTACTTTCTCCTTACTGGACAAAGTACCTGACACCCATGAGTGAAGGCAGGAATGGTTTATTTGGCTCACCGTTTTGAGGAGTTTCAGTCCACTGTTGGCTCTAAGGACAGTGGCCTGGCAGAGGAGAAACAGCCCATGTCAGAGCAGCCAGGAAGCAGCAGCGAACGGCCTTCTGTCCCTTTTTATTCCATCTGGGCGATGAGCCTACTGATTGATGTCACCTGTACCCAAGGTGGGGCTCCCTCTGCAGTAAACCCATTCAGTGACACCCAGAGTTATGCTAATTCAATTAGGGGACTGCTGTGGTTTATACAGTGTGTCAATTTGAGAAGTCGAGAGGCTTAGCTAAGTGACTCAGCCGCTCTACATCCTGGGGTGTGGAGGACAAGCCCTTCCCACTGGGCAGAAGGGCCTTAGGAAGCCGCACCTACTTTTGCTTCTACGTTGCATGACTGGGTAAGGAAGCCGGAAATGGCAAGTGGCATCAGCAGGCATCCCAGAGAGCAAGCTAATCGTGGCAGCGTGAAAAGAGGGAGAGGGTGGCGGGTACGGGGCAGCCTCTTCCCTGACCAGCCCAGACACTGGCATCTGCCCTGGCACAGGTACCACAGCCTCAGCCTCAGCAGCCAGGGCTGCCAAGGTGCCCACGTCCACGCATGAGCACAGGGTCCATGCCCGTGGTGGGCCCCAACACACCTGGTTTGATGCGGATCGCCTCCTCAGACTGAGCTCCCACAAGAACGGGGCATGGTTACACATCTTTTTACGTAGCAAACCTCCTAGTACTAAGCCCGGCTTGATAAGTATTTGCTGAGGGTCAGGTGCTGCAGAAACAGGGTCATCAGCTCCAAAATCACAGATCTGGCAAACCTGATTCTGCCCGGCTTTGGCACCTGCTTCTAGGAGTAACCTTTAATGACACGGTGACCCTGGCAGCTGTGTGGTGTGACCCAGGGTAGCTTTCTGCCTCTGCTACCTGGGTCAGTTTCCTCCTCCCCAGGAGGGTTTGGTAATGGTTGGGGATTTCATCAGCTGCAGGTGTAGCCGCTGCAGTCTGCAAAACCAGAGTGGGACTTGGCTTAGTCACGGGCATAATCCCCACAGAGCCGCTCACAGGTGTGCCTGCAGACTTCTCTGGGGCGGAGGTTGAGTGGGTTGCTCTGGGTGCAGAGCCTCCCAGCCTGCGCACCTTCCTTCCGTCAGGCTGTGGGGGGCTGTCAGAGCCCCTTCCGCCGCCTCCAGCATCAGCCCCTGCAGAGAGCCATTGAAGCTGGAAGCTGATCATGCAGGGCTGGGGCATGACTGTCCCAAGAACAGAGAACACCTGGGCAAGCCCCGTGAAGCGGCTGCTTCGGCCCAGAAAAACCCCACCCCTCAACAATCCAAGCCATGGGCTGGTAGGCAAAGGGGGTACCAGGTGACATTGTGCTGCTAATGTATAAATAACACCCTACAGCAAGGGGCAGTTCCTTTCCCCCCATTGGGAGAGTAAGGGCTCCACCTGCCCCTGGCTTTTGTCTTTTATTCTTCTCATCCTCTCACAGTCCTTCACTCGGGAACCCCAAAAGTCGTGCCGGTTATGGCAATCTACCATGGGCGCTGGGCTGCCCCGCCAAAATTAACATGGCACAGCAAAATAAACAGCAACAAAACACCCAAAAAGTGGTGAGCTGGGGAGCAGAGGACTAGAGATTTAGTCACAGCGTGAGGGGTTGTACTAGGGCTGCCATCCGCCTGTGCCCTGGAGTCTCACGTGTGCAGGGGCAGTTGGGGATTGCGCTGTGCGATGGCGTCTGGTGAGGAGGCGGTCATCTGGGGCAGCCTGTGCAGGGTGCTCTCTCCTCTCTTGCGCTCTGCTTGGCGGCTGCTGCGGGAGGGTGGGTCAAGCAGTTTTCCCTCGGCTCCATTTCTGCCTTGGGTCCTGCTGATCCCACATAGAAACCTCTGAAGCCATGAACCCAAATCAGCCTCTTCTCCTCAAACACAGGACAGGAACGCAGACCTCGACATCCTCAGGCAGGTCTTGAGCTGTGTCTCCCCAGGCTGAGAATGGGGCTGGGTGGTCAGGAGGTCTGTCAGAGCTATTTCGCCTTTCCCTACTGCCCATGAGGCCGGATGTGTGTGGTTCAGGTAGTCTTCCTGCAGCTGCCAAAGGTTTGTGCGCCCTATGTTCAGTCACAGTGTGGCCATGTCAAGGGGCAGCAGGACTGTTAAGAGGCGGGACCTAAGGAACGGGGTGCTGGGGTGCAGCTCTCTGGATGGATTCAGGTGGACCCTGGTGCCTCCCAGAGGAGGGCCGTTAGGGAAAGGTGAGGCTGATGCTCCACCCTTCCACCCTAGGGCTCCCATGAGCATGTGATCCGTGTTGTTCCTGCCCCTGTGATGCCTTCTGCCTTGGGGCTTCACCCGCACCCCATGCAAGAAACTGGCCCCATGCTTTGCTTTCCAGAACTGTGAGCTGAATAAACCTCCTTTCTTTCCAAACTACCCAGCCTCGTGTATTTTGTTATGGGAAGAGAACGTGGGCTAATACTGTTGCCACTGTGGACAGAGGACAAAGGTCTGTTTTTTTCAGGATAGAGGCTGAATTTGAAATTATTCTCATCCAGTCCTGAAGTCCTCTTGTTCCTAGACCAATGATCTAGGTCTGTGGTGGTGAACCTAGGCACAAGTGTTACTGTGCTTTCCTTTAAGACAAAAGATATTAATGTATGAGGTTTTTTTTGTTGTTGTTGTTGTTACCGGCGATTGAACTCACGACCATGCACTTGCAAGGCAGGCACTTACGCTGCTGAGCTAAATCCCCAGCTTGATGTAGATTAAAGATCAACATCTGTTCCAAGAGAACTTTAAGTTAAAACCCAAGCTCCAAATGTCTGTGGTAACAAACAGCCTTTCATGTTTCCAGCCCAAAAAAGGAGCGGGCAGGAGGGAGGGTGGCCAGTGGAGACTGAGCACTGTCCCAAGAGCCATGGCCCTGGCTCTGCCTTCAACAGGTGGAGCACCCTCAAGTCTATCCTCCCCAGTGCCTCAGTCTCCCCATCGATGCAGTAAAGGAGTGGATTAGGAAGCCTAGGGTGCCCTCCAGGTCTGAGACTTGAAAGTATTCTCCAGCGAGGGTTTCTGTGTCTCTGCATCCCCTCAGGCTTCTGATTCCTTTCCCCGCTCCTGTGGGTGGGGGGATCACTGCTATTTTTCAGCTGGTCTTGGCTCGTTCATTGATCCAGGCCAGTTTCCTCAACAGACAGAGGGATGTGGCGAGGAGGGTCTCAGGGCTCACCGAGCTCGGTGCTCTGCTCTTCCTGAGGCCGCGTCACAGGGGAGTCAGCCCTCTGGGGCCCCATCTGTGGCCTCACTGATGGAACTGTGAGGCTTCTCCAGGGACTCCTAAGCCAGAGGGTACAGGTGGAATCATTGGGGTGGCTTTTTCATCAGCCTGAGCAAACAGCAGCCTCTTTTCAAATTATCTAGGTATTACTGTGAAAGTATTTTGTAGATGTGATTAAATCCCATAATCAGATGACTTTATATAAGATAGATTATTCTAGATAATCTGGTGCCCTTGATTTCTCAGTTAAAAGAAATTCTATCTACAGGCAGCAGCTTCAGCCCATGTGACACAGCCACACTATGGATTTCGGACTTGCCCAAGCTGCCTTGTACCTGTGTGAGCCATGGTCAGCTCTGAACGTGCAGGTGCCCTGGTTCTGGGTCCCGCAAGGACTACTAGGCCTTGTGGGTAAGAAACAGCCCGGTGTGATCTGTCTCCTCCAGCGTATTTCTGGAAAACATGAAGCATGGTCCCTGAGTGCTCCAGCCAGGTACCCATGGCTTAACAGTGAGTGCCTCGCACTTTCTAACTAGGAAGAATACATTCACCCCTAGTCTCAGCCACATTCTAGACATGGGAAAATAATGCTCTTGACCTCTTTTGTACTTGCTGGTTTATTTATTTTTTCGCCCTTTTGTACTGGGGATCAAACTCACAGGCAAGCACTTGAGCCACTGAGCTAAATCCCTGGTCCCTCCTTGCTGGTTTTGAATAACTCACCAAGGCTTGATCTTGGCATTCTCTTTATTGTGTTTACCTCCCATGATACTGTCAATGGTAGAATCTTCTAACTATATCTCAATGAGAACAAAATGGTCTGTCACCCTTAGCATTCGATCTTACAGCATTTGCTGGACTCTAAAATCATGACAAATAGCCAAGTTTAACCAAGCATGTGAGTTTCCAGCAGACATGAGGATCCTGGGTCTGTGAGTTGCATCGAGCCTGTGAATTAGGAGAATAAAGGGGTCCTTGGACAAGTAAGATAAAAGAACACAGAGAAAGTCCTTTGTCTTTTTGTTTTCAAGGTATCAGCTTTTAAACATCTCCTTCTTCACCCTACAAGTATGGACTTGGCAAACGCCTAGAATATAGTTAAACAAATAATATGCCAGATCGCATTACGGTTTGTCGCTGCTGAGTGAGCAGGAGATAGGGAGGATTAGTTAATGTTTTTTTCTAGTTCATAAAACCCAGAATATTGTCCTCTGAAGTCTAAAAGAAGCGATGTGAGCCCAGCAGACCCTTCTGTTAGGCTTGGGAGGACGGGGAGCGGGCTGGGTTGGGGAGGGAGGGGTCCCAGACACCCAGAACAATGCTTGTCAGTGAAAGATGCATGGAGGATGTCAAAGTGTTCCTGAGTCTTCTAGACAATTCCAGGCCATGAGGCTCAGCCCCGCAGTTGAACTACAGTGAATGCAAGACTGTGCAAAAGGCCCTGGCCCTTTCTGGCATGTAGTTGCAAAGGAGCTCTGGACGAGCTAGTGTTTGTAGGCCCTTTCAGTCCCATCTGAGGGGTACAGCTCTCCTCCTTCCTCGGTCTACCCAGTTCCTTCTGGCTTCTGTCCTGTGCCAACTGCAACAGATGTCAGCCACTTCGGGAAGGAGCTTGCTGTCACCCATCCCTGCTGCGCCTGGGCAGCTGCCAAGAGCCTGTCTGCACCTGGAAGGTGGGCATCTGCTCAGGCCACTGAGTGGTGAGCAGTGCCCGACCTCTTAGCTGGCATCTCGCTGAAACTCTGGTACCGAGTTGTCTTTCTTCTGCAGTTTGAGCGTAGGCAAGGAGGGCACTGCTCTGGTTAGGAAAGGGCATTGGCCCTTGGGTGTCCTTGGGTTTCTGCCCTTGAGGTTGGCAGTGAGCTCCTGCTATGGAGACTTTGTGGCTGGTTTCATGGTAACCACAGCTGCTGTGTTTGGGAAACTGATAGTTCAGCACAGTGCAGCTTAAGTGGACTTAGAGGGGGCTGGGAGATGAGGTTGAAGAACAGAGTGAAGGTTAGTGGAACGCACAGTGTAAGTTTGCGATGGGGTCGTATTTTGGAAAAATACAAACATGCTTTTCCATTTTGCCTGTTTGAGTATGTGACAGACTCTGGCTGATCCCTCTGAGGCTTCATTTACAGGGAGGAGATAAAGATTGTTCTAGAAGGACTATAAAAATTAAGGATTAATATTTGCTTTTGATACTCAAAAATTTTATAGCTTTGTTGACATGTAATTGAAATAGAGCCAAGCGTGTGTGTCTTAAGAGTATACTTTGATGGGTTTTGACATAGGTACATGGTTGTGAAATGAGCGTCACAGGGCTGGGGATTTAGCTCAGCGGCATAAGCGCCTGCCTTGCAATCCCCGGGTTCCAAAAAAAAAAAGTTCAATCCCCAGTACCAAAAAAAAAAAAAAAAAAAAAAAAAAAAAAAAAAAAAAAAAAAAAAAAAAAAAAAGAAAAGAAAAGAGCATCACAACCAGGATGAAGAACACATCTGTCATTCCCAGGAGTGTCCTGCCTTCCTCACATCTCACATGGCTCTCAGGCAATCTCATATTTGCTTTCTGTCACCATAGGTTAATTTTAATTTCCCAGAATTCTATGTAAATGCAGTCATATGGTATTTAAACACATTTTATCTGGTTTCTTTCATTCCGTACATTACTATGGGATTCATTTTTGTTGTTGTACAAATGAGTAGGTCATTTCTTTGCATTGCTGAGTAGCATTCCATGAATGGATATAGCACAGTTTGTCTATTTACCAATTGATGGACACTTGATTGTTTCCAGGTTATGACTATCACAAATAAGGTGGTGTGAGAATTTGTGCAGAAGTCTTTGTGAAATGTCTTTGTGTAGGCATATGCTTTCATCTCACTTGGGGAAATAAATACCTAGAAATAAAATGGCTGGATCATATCCTCTGTTTATTTTCACCTATTTAAGAGATTGCTATGCAAAGTAGTTATACTCCCCTTAGTAAGATACATGAATTCCAGTTACTCCACACCCTCACCAACATGTAATATGGCTGTCTTATTTACTTCTTCACTGCTATGACAAAATATACAACATTCATAAGTTAAAGGAGGAAAGATATATTTTAGCTCACAGTCTGGAGAGGTTTCACTCCATAGTGTGCTGGCTTCAAGGCAGGGTGACATGGTAAGAAGGCCAGGGCAGAGGAGAAACAGTCCATGGCAGGGTAGGCAGGAGGAAGCAAGCATCTCCCCTTTTCCTTTGCATTCCATTAGGGTTACAAGCCTATTGGTTGCTGCCACTCACACCCAGGGTGAGCCTTTCGCCTTTAGAAAATCCATTTAGCCACACCTAGAACCACGCTAATCTAGTCAGAGGATGAATCCAGTATCACACGCCCGTGATATAGTCACTTACAAAAGCTCCACCTGGGAGCACATGAGGCTTTGGGGGACATTTTAGATATAAACCATAACAATGGCTGATCTTTGTAACTTTAGTCATTCTAGTTGGGTACAAAAGAGAGTTCATTATGATTGGAATGTGCACTTTTCCTAACTAACGACATTCAAAATAAGATTTGTAGAAAGACATACCTAAACTAGTCTAGCTCTTGTTTGTGGAGATGAATTTCTCAATTCCTTTATACTGAAGCAAAATACCCAGTGGTTAGAAAACACGCATGGAATATGTGTGGTGACACGTATGCAAAGTTATTCATTTCAGCATAGTTTATGATAACAGAAAAATGTAAAGCCCAGATGTCAGTTAATGCAGGTTGTTTTGTTTTGTTTTGTTTGAGACAAATTCTCCTTGTGTATTTTAGTTTAGGCTGACCTTGAACTCATGGCAATCCTCCCACCTCATCCTCTGGAGTGCTAGGACTATAGGTGTGCACCACCATGCCTGGTGATTAACAGAGTCCTGATAAAATGCATCATTCATATTGTATGTATACACACATATATACATACAATATAAACATGCATGCAATTGTATATAATATGAATTATCTTGTGTAATCTGTGCAGGCTTGGCAAGACCACAGTTTGATTGGGAAGCCCACAGGCTGGAGTCTACGGAAGGAGTTGAGGCTCCAGTCCAAAGATATCATGGATTGGCCTGCACTGTGTTCAAATCCAAAGGCTGCCTGCTGGCTGAATTCTCTGCTGCTTGAGGAAGCTTAACTTCTTGTTCTGTTCTGGCCTTCAAATTACTGAATGTGGCCCATCCACAGTATGGAAGGCAATCTGCTTACTCAGAGTTTACTGATTTAAATGTAAATCTCATCCCAAAACACCTCATATAAGAATCCAGAATAATTAACCAAATACAGAATCTGGGCATCCTGCGGCTCTGCCCAGTTGGTGCAATAGTAACCATCACAGGCCCAGATGGAAACTGCATCCATTCAGAAAGGCAGTGGCTGTGGATACACACAACTTGAGATGAATCTACCTCCGAGACGTATCACTAAGTGAAAAAAGCCAGATACAGAACAGCATGTAGACTGTGCTACTATTATAAAAATTCTGAAAAATAATAACATATGCGATTGTTATGACAGTGAGGTATTTCCATGGGCAAGAATTTGCTCTCAAGTAAGAGGCTGAGAGAGTAGGAATAGAGAAAGGAGACTTGGTTTTTTTATTTTCCTCTACCCCTTTTATAGTTTTAAAATGGTGTGGCTGTGCAGAGCATCCTTGGCTTGCTGTCCCAGACCTACCAGAGAGGTGCCCCACCTTACCCTGCCATGGCAACAGGCTGTGGGCGGCCGCTCTGGAGCAAAGGCCTATGGGGATGTGCAGGGGTGGCGGCCAGCTTGGAGCAGTGCGGGCAGTGTCCAGGATTGCAGTCTGTCTTTGCATTGTGGGAAGATAACTTATGCCAGGGACCAGGGAAGATCGGTCTAGGGAGTTTGGGGGCCCAGGCTCTGGGCCTGAGGATGGGGAAGATGAGTGGATCCCCAGCCCTTGAACTTCCCAGGAAACCTCTTTCTGCCTGCAGATTACATCTGCTCTGACCTCCTGGGATTGCAGATCTGTATAGAAACCTCCTGCTCTCAAGAGGCCTGTAGAGGAAACTTCTGCAATGGGGAGACAGGGAACCTCTGCTTTTCCCGCTCATTAAGGTTCTGACTCTACAACACAAGGCTTTGCTTAAAAACAAAATAAAACACCAGCGTGTATTGCAAGTCTGGGCTCCACATCTGGGAGCAGTTAATGGCATCCTCTGCATGATTCCTAGCCCTGCAGCTGCGTCCTTTTCCCAGGCCCCGTCGCCTTCCCTCGTCCCCACTTGCCCTGGCTCCCCCTCCAGCTCCAGAGTAACTCCACTTCCTGCTCCTCAGTCCTGCCCCAACCACAACTTCTCTCTGATGGCCTTGCCAAAGCAGGGAGCAGAGAACCCAAGCCCAGGGTTTCTGCTGGTCTCCTTGGAGTTTCTTGTCTGCAGGGCTGGGGAATTCTTTCATAGATTTTTTCTCCCTGAAACTAGCATTTTATGGTGCAGAACCCAGTAAAGGATCAGTTGCTGACTCCCAGTATTGTAAAAGGGAAGAGTTTATAAAGGAGTTTGTCTCACTGGCCTACCTGTGTTTAAAGATGTGACATTTTTAAAAATTCCTGAACTCTTTTCAGAGGCTTAGACATATGCTTTCGTGTAGTTGTGAGCAAAGCACAACTTGTGTGTTGTGTCACTTGTGTGCATCATGTCGTGAGACAACACATCTTGACTTCCCAAGTTCCATCCCCACCGGCTCCTCAGTGTGGCTGTGTACCCGCCCTCTGAGGTGACAGTGTGGGGTCTCCTGGTTACCCCCGTTGCCTTTCCGTGTCCTGACAAGAAATCAGAGGGACTTGACCGCCTTGTGACCCAGTCAGCTGCGAGCTTTTCCCAGCAGGCTGGAGCCTTGAGCATTCCAGGCCCTGATAACGATGTCAGGCTATTTCTCTGGCCACTGCTGTGAGCTGGCCCTGGCTCTGAGCCACCATTCCTTAAGCCTCATGTCAGCCCTGTCCCCTGCTGTCACAGAGATAAGCTGCAGCACACCGTTCGTGAGCTCCCCTGAGGGGCGCTTTGGCCTGACTGCGCCGTGTTAGTGCGTCTTTCCTCGCAATCCCTTCTGGCCCTGGCTCAGACTGGCTGGGTTCTCCCTCATGGGAAATCCCCTGCTACAGCTTTGGGGTGATTCCAGCCACGGATTCCACGGAAGACAGTTCCCAGATGGAGTGTACAACCCCACACCTAGTCAGAGCTTCCCCACTCCAGGCAGATATAAGGGTCTGCTCTGCAGTCCTGTCTGCCGTGTGGGCACATGCCCCAGCCTCCAGAGTAGAGGGACGTTCTTTACGTGCCGTACACAAACTAGGAGAATCCTTGACTGCCTCTCTCCCTTCGTCTCCTGCCTCCACCAGCATGTGTTTGCTTGCACGTACATCTTTTTTTTTTCTTTTTGGTACTGGGGATTGAACTCACGACCTCGTGCTTGCCAGGCAGATGCTTAAGCCACTGAGCTAAATCCCCAGCCTGCACGTACATCTTACACGTGTCCTCTCTGCTGTCATCTCTCTGACACAGCCATTATCTTCTGCTGCCTCCTGTACACGGCTGGTACACAGCTGCTTCCTGACCTGTCTCTGTGGCAAAAAAAGTTCCCTCTATTTTTCCCTTCTTTGGTTCATATCATTTTGCAAGCGGATAGACGGACACTATAATCCCATGTTTCGGGCTTTGGGGAACAAGGTCTGCAGAAGCCTGACTCAGAGACGAATTCCCGAGGGGTGCCTGGGGTGGGGGAGGGTGTGCCTGGACACAGAAGCAGGCCAGAGCCCAGGTTCTCTCACACTGGGGAGGGGTGAGATTCCTCCTGGGGCTCCAGATAACAGGCCTCAGAGGGGCCTGGGTTAGAGGGGATCCAAGGACAGGGACTCCACCGGCAGCACAGGCAGAGTGTCTTAAGGGACCAGCAGGTCTCCATCACCAGGCACCTACTGTAACCACACCCACTAGAGGTGCTTGCCCTAGGTGTCAAATAGGGATTCCCTTCTTACCTGGAAGGAGAAGGTGAAGGGGACTCAATAATGCCCTTAAAGGAAGGAAGGGCAGGGGCTGGGGGTTTAGCTCAGTGGTGTAAGTGCCTGCTTGGCAAAGGTCCTGAGTTTGCTCCCCAGCACACACACACACAAAAAAAAAAAAAAAAAAGGGAGGGAGTGGCCTTAAGGCAGAATGAGGCTGAGCTCCTGGGAATGAAATGATGGTTCCCGAGGACCTAATGTGGACTAAAATCGTACCTGTTGTACACTTGGGTAGACCAGTTGTCCTAGTGTGCTGGGTGGTGGGAGGGGGAGATATCTCCCAAAGCACAAGATTTTCTGTGTCAAATAAGGAAAATTGTGAACAATCTGGGATTAACTGTTGACCTTAAAGAATGATAACATTCAAAATAAGATCAGATCGTGATGCGTCCCTTGTTCAAATCCAGCTCTTACCAGGCCTCCTCACCGTCTGGATCCTGTCTCCCTCCTCCCCTTATGCTGCCCTTGCAGTGTCTGCCCTTGTTCCTTCCTGTTCAGCCGCCCTGTCGCTACCTCGACCACCACAGGCCACATTTACTCCAGCATGCAACCTGTCCCCTGGAGTTCCTTCTGCTGGAAAACCATCCCCCGGTTCTGCCCGCTGCAGATCTCAGCTCCTCAGGAGAGGAGCGCTCTCCTGTCCTCCCTGGAGCATCCGCCCAGCCTCACCATCTCCACGTCACCCCCTGCAGCTCTGCGGGACCTCACCACATTCGTTATTGGTTGACTTCTCTTTTTCTCTTTCTTTCTTTTCTTCTTCTTTTTTTTTTTTTTTTTTTGTCTTCTTGAGACCCGGTTTCCCTATGCAGTTCAGGCTGGACTTGAACTCACTTTGTAGGCCAGATTGACCTTGAACTTTCAGTAACCCTCCTGCTTCAGCCTCGTGAGTGCTGGGATTACAGGTGTGCACCTCCACAGCTGGCCTTGATTTCTTGCTAATAGCCAGTCTTCCCAGGGTGAGATGGAATCTTAGTGTTTTTTTTAATCTGTACCTCTTGAATGACCAGTAATGTTGAAAATCTTTCCATATCTTTTCATATATTTGCTATTTGTACTTCTTCATCTCAGAAGTATCTATTCATTTCAGATGCCCATTTTTAGATTATGTCTTTAAGTTTGGAGAGGGGTTGCGTTTTTTGAGTTCTTCATATATTCTAGATGTAGTCCTTTCTCTGAGGTACAACTGGCAAACGTGTTTTCCCCACTTGGTGGGTTGTCTCTTCGCTCTGTTGGTGATTTCTTTTGTTGTGCAAAAGCTTTTTAATAAGATGAGATCCCAGTTGTTGATTCTTTCTAATATTTCCTGTGTAATTATGGTTCTGTTTACGAAGCTTTGTCTACACCCGTGTATTCAAGATTTCTGCCTATTCTCTCCCAGCAGATTTAGGGTTTATGTTTTAATATTTAGGCCTTTGATTGATTTCAATTTTAGTTCAGTACATGGTGAAATACATGGGGCTAGTTTTAGTATTCGCCACGTAGAAAGCCAGTTTTTCCAGTGCCATTTATTAAAGAGGCTTACTACCAGTGAAGGTATTTGACCCCTTTGTCAAAGATAAGGTGGCTCAATGTGTTTGGAGTTGTTTCTGCATCTTTCAACTGTTCCATTGATTCTGGGGTCTGTTTTCTGTTTGTTTGTTTGGTTGGTTGGTTGGTTGGTTGTTTTTTTGCTAGTACTACTGGTTTTTATCATGTTAGCTTTGTAGCTTATAATTTCAAGTCAGAGATTGTGATGCCTCCTGCCTTGCCTTTGTTACTCAGAATTGCTTTTGCTATTCTAGGTTTCTTCTGGGTCCAAATTAACTTTGGGATTTTTTTTTCTAATTCTGTGAGGTATGCTACTGGTGTTTTGATTGGCTCTGCATTAAATCTGTATAATAATTTCAAAGTATGCTTGTTTTACCTATATTGATTCTTCCTACAAAAGAACAAGAAATATCTTTCCATTTTCTGATGTCCTGTTTCATCTCTTTTTTTGGAGTATTGTAATGTTCAGTGTAAAAGTGTTTATATACCTTGTTAGATTGATACCTAATATTTCATTTTTATGCTATTATAAAAGGTGTGATTTCCATTATTTCTTTCTCAATGAGTTTGTTATTTGTGTACACAAATGGTATTGATTTTTGAGTGTTGACTTTGTATCCAGCTATACTACTGAATTTGGTTATTAAATCTAGAAGTCTTTCAATGGAGTTTTGGGGGTCTTCTATGTAAAGTATCATGTCATATGCCAATAATGATAAGTAAAGTTCTTCCTTTCTATCCTTATTCTTTTTATTTCTTTCTCTTGTCTAATTGTTGTGACTAATGTTTCCAGAACTGTATCAAATAAGTGATGACGTGAACATCCTTGTTTTTTCCCTGATATTAGAGTAAATGCTTTTCCTGCATCTATTGAGATGATCATATGGCTTTTGTCCTTGGCTCTGTTAATATAATGTTTTACACTTATTGATTTGCATATGTTGAACCATCCTGCCTTCCTGGGATGAATCCTACTTGGTCATGGTGTATAATTTTCTTCCTGATTTGCTGTATTCTGTTTGTCAGTATCTTACTGAGGATTTTTGCATCTGTGTTCGTTAGGGAGATTGGCCTGTAGTTTTCTTTTTTGGTTGGATCTTTTTCTGGTTTTGGTATCAGAGTGATGATTGCTTCCAGGAATGATTTTAGAAATAACTGCTTCTTTTTCAATCTCACTGAAGAATTTGAACAGTAGGGGCAGTAGGTCTTCTCTAAATTTCTTGTAGGATTAATTAGTGGATCTGTCAGAGCCTGTGCTTTTCTTTGTTGGTAGGTTTTTAATTACTTCCTCAGTTTCATTGACTGATACTGGTTTATGTAGAATTTTTATATCTTCTTGATTCAATTTTAGTAATTCATATGTATCTGGGAATCTGTCCATTTCTTCCTCCTTTTCCATCTTATTAGAAAACATGTTTTCAAAGTAGGTACTGATCATCCTTTGCATTTCTGCAGGATCTGTTGTGATTTCACCCTTTTCATTCCTAATTACATGGATTTGAGTCTTTTCTCTCCATTTTTTGATGAGGTTAGCTAAGGGTCTCAATTTTGCTTAATCTTTCAGATTTCTTTTTTTTTTTGTACCGGGGATCGAACTCATGACCTCGCACTTGCCAGGCAGGCACTTAAGCCACTGAGCTAAATCCCCGGCCCAATCTTTCAAAGCAGTAACTCTTTGATTCATTGATTTTTTTGTATTTTTTTCTTACTTTCCATTGCATTAATATCTGCTTTGATCTTTATAATTTCTTCCCCCATATAAACTTTAGGGTTGACTTGTTTTCTTTTTTAGAAGCTCAAGGTTTAACAGTAGGTCATTTATTTGAGCTTGCTCTGCTTTCCTAATATGGGTGTTCACCACATAAATTTCCCTTGTAAGTATGCTTTCACTGTGTCCCATAAGTTCTTGTATGTTGTATTGGCATTATCATTTAATTTTAATTGTGGAAACTTCTAATCTCTTCCTTAATTTCATCTGTGACCCATTGTTCAGGAAGATGTTATTTCATTTCTATGTGTATATGAAGTTCTTGTAGGTTTGTTTGGGGTTTTTTGGCCTTAATTTCCAATTCCATTGCAGTAGAGTCTGGTAATGTACATAGGATAATTTCAGTTCCTTTGCATTTACTTAAGCATATGTGTGGTCCATTTTGGAGAACATCCTGTGTGCAACTGAGAAGAATGTGCACTCTGGTGTGTGTGGAACACTTTGTGGACATCTACTAAGTCCATGTGTACCTAGATGTGCGTGGGTCTGGAATAATTCTGTGGGGTGGAGCATGAGCAGGCTGCTAGCCCCTAGGAGGCAGATGCCCCCAGTGTACATTCTGTTCGCTGTCCAGCCTCCTGGGGCAGACAGAGGCAAAGAAGGTTACAGGCACCAGGGTCCCAGTATGAGGGAGCAGAGAGGGCTCAGAATAGAGGGAAAAAGAGATACTAGTTGAGCCCAAGTCCCTTTCTAAAACAGGTCTCGGAGACAGAGTTCCTGGGGGAGCCCGCTGGACACACTGTGCATAGCAGGGAGGGCTGGGCATATGGGGCAGCTGTGTTTTTGTGGTTGCTGTGATGTAAGGAAATGAAATTTCTGACCTACTATGTGTCTGGTACGAGCTCGTGTTCTCTAAAACTGGAATAATGAATTTTAGGAACAACGGAGGTTAAGAGAAGAAGTATTTATTGAGAGAAAAAAAGCTTCTGTCTGAGAGAGAGACAGAAGGGGTCCCAAGTGGGTGGCCAAAGACTGTCTTTTCTAGGGATTTTTATAGAATTAAACCATGAGGTGAGGTGGGTCTAAGATGGGAAAACTGGGAACTCAAAAACTGGGAACTTGCCAGGTCAACAGGCCTGAGGTGGGACAGAACTATTGTTACAGGCAGCTGAGCCAGTTAGAAATATTATAGGCAGTCAGACAGGGCTAGTCCCTCGAGGAAGCTGGCACAGAAGACCAGATGTCTGATGAGCTTGGAGGGGACACACACCTCTTGCTGCGGGCCAGATCCCAAAACAAATGCAAGCACACCCTTAAGTATAATCCTGAGGGATTAAATCTGGATCATCTTATGCCCACTTTGCAAATTCCCATTTTCCCCACCTTTGAGCCATCTAATCTCATGATCTTGCTCTAGAAAGTCCCTGGAAAATACAGAGTCCTTGGCAACCCGCTTGGGACCCCTTCTGTCTCTCTTCAGACAGAAGCTTTCTCTCAATAAATATATTCTACTCTTCACCTCTGTTGTTTCTTTTTTTTTTTTTTTTTGGTACCAGGGATCGAACTCACGACCTTACGCTTGCCAGGCAGGCGCTTAAGCCACTGAGCTAAATCCCCGGCCCACCTCTGTTGTTTCTAAAATTCATCCTTCGATTTAAGAGAACACAAACTCGCAGACATAGTAGGTCGGGAGTTTCATTCCCCTATATCACTATGGTCAACCAGTAAGATTAATCTTTCAGGTAAAATTGATCAAATCAGGGACAAATGAGGAAGCAAGTCACAGCAAGCAAGCATTCTTAAGGACCAGGGACTCTTCCTGCAGGGGGCTGGGATGGTGACTGCTGGCTTCTCAGGGTGATCCATACCTAATCCCCAATGTTTATACTTAGGGTGTGGTTGCATTTGTTTTGCTTTCTGTTTTGAGATCTGCCCTATAGCAAGAGCTGTGTGTCTCCTCCAAGGTCACAAGACATCTGGTTCTCTGTGCTGGCTTCCTCGAGGGCCCAGGCCTGTCTGACTGCCTATATTTCCTACTAGCTCTGCTGCCTGTAGCAGCTGGGATCCCCCTCATCCTCTCCAGCAGCTCCATAGCCACACACGGGGCCCTGGTCCTCAGCAATGTGGCTACTTAAAGTCACACCTTGAGTCCAGGGCCTGTGACCCCTGACAGAGCCAAAGAGAGACAGCTGTGGCTGAGAGCTACTCAATGTAAGGAGCTCAGGTCTGCAAGTCGTGCTAGGCGACATGATAATAGATGTTAGTCTGTTGTCCTAAATGTCAGCCTAAAAGGTGTCTAAAACGTCCTGCTGTCTTTGGTAGCCTGTATGACTCCATAGTTCTTGAATTTATTGAAACACATTCTCAGTTTGCCAAAGCTCTACAATGATCTATACCACTCAGACCTGTACAGAGAGCAGCTTTTAAAATTCCAGGGAGAGTGAGCTTCTCTTCCTTACAAGTTTCTTATCCATTGAGCAGAAAGAAAAAAGCAAAAGCGTCTTTTGTGCTGGGGATGTAGCTCAGCGGCACAAGCGCCTGCCTGGGAGACTCATCCTTTACGTTAGCTTAAATCATTCCTCTAGATGCTGTTCTTTTATTTTTATTATTGTTATTTACCTTTTTCTTTCTTTTTTTTTTTTTTGGAGAAGGAGTTTTGCCATGCAGTTCAGGCTGGCCTCAAATTCCCAGCGATTCTCCTGCCTCAGCCTCTGGAGTGCTGGGATTCCAGGCGTGCACCACCACGCCCTGCTCGGGACGCTGTCCTGACTGGAATGCTCAGCCTCTGTCCTGGTTACTCAGGCAGCTTCTTCCCGGCCCCTACCCTCCTTTTACGTTCCTGCAGGACGGTGCCAGGGAAGCGGCACCGATCTACGGCTCGTGCCCCCACGGCAGGGTGCGGGACTCTGGATCTGATCCTCCCTGATCTCCATGGTTGGCCTTTCCCAGCTCCAAGCCCCTGGCTTCAGCGAGGTGGAAATATGGGGTTGCCCTGGAGGTCCTTTCTGGCCTCTGGGCAGCCAGGTGTGGCTGTGTACTCTGCAAAGCACAGACAGCCTTGCTCTGGGTGCCCGTGACAGAGACCATAGGGGGCTCTGTGCTGCCCAGGGGCCAGCGAGCCTCAGCAGCGGGGACAGGGGCTCCTGTCATCAGGGAGCAGGGGCGCCAGCTGCACTTCGGGTCACCTACATGAGCCCCTTCTGCCATCTACCTGAAACCCCTTGGAGCCCGGCTGGGGTGTCCCACACTGATGAGAGTGCTTGGCCGGGAGAAACAAGCCCGGGTCAGCTGTGCCCCCTGGGAGGGGCTGGAAAAGCAAGCGCTGCTAAGAAGCAGAAGGTGTGCAGGTCTGCGTGCAGGCTGGAGGGAGCCTCCCCGGGTCACCTCCTGCACTGGCCACGCAGCAAGGCCTTAGAGGTCTCACAGCTGGGTCACACGCACATAAAGGGGCCAGGGTGTGTGTGTGTGTGTGTGTGTGTGTAGATGGCTAAAAAGCATCATCTGAATGACTGCATCAGCTGCTGACCTTTGTGCTTGGTCTCGTCAGCCTTTGAAAATCGGCATCTGTCTTCCCCAGACAAGCTCTTCTTGAGGAGAAGCTCAGCTCACAGCAATGGCACCCGCTCAGCCATCCTGTGACCTTTGTCAGGTGGTCATCTGTTAGTTTACATTCCGGGGACATTTCTGAGCACTGCCCGGGGCCAGCCCCAGGGCCGGATCCACAGATGACAGAAGTGGGAACGACTTCTGTCCTCCTGCCTCAAGGGGCTCAGCCTCAAGGGGAGGCAGGCTGTCCCTCTGACTGTAACTGCCATCCTTACCACTTGGGCATGTCTTCCCGCAGCTATCAATGTTTTTACACAGATGATCTCTACTCCTTCCGACAGTGGGGAGGGTGGAGTAAGCCATATCCTAGGTGCTGGTGGGGAAATTTGAGCTCTGAGCAGTCAAGGACACAGCTTGACAGCTTGGGGGGGGGTGTGCTAGATTCCACTGTGAGGCTGCCTTGCTGCAAAGTCTGGGCTGCCCCACTTCCCTGCACTGCTCTTGCCCCTGTGCTTCTGGCAGCCTCCACGAGTCCTCTGCACCCACACAGAGACCTATGGAGAAGCTTGTCAGGTCCTGGTGCTTCTCAGCCATGGTCCAGCACAGGCTCTGCACTGTGCAGAAAGCCATTAGTTCTTCGTCCTCGAGAGGGCCTCCCTCGAGGCCTCTGAGCACAGTGCCCTGAAGAGGCAGCCCACACTGGCCCCTGGCTGGGTACCTGGGGCTGGGCCTGGCCAAGGCATAGGCCCACAGGCAGATCAAGCCACTCACTCCAACACTGAGAACCCATGTGGGAATCAGAAATCTCATTACATGCGGGTCAAAAATGACACAAGAAGGATCTGGCAAAGGGCGCTGCTGGAAAGTTTTAATCACAGGATTATTACAGGTTGGTTTAAGAGGACTATTAAGGTAGGGTTATCATATCCTACAAATAAAAACAAGCAATGCCAAGTCATTCATATTTGTGTTTCATATAAACAGTGAATAATTTTTATAGATGTACTTGAAGTTACAATATTTGGAACATACTTATACTAAAACGTTAGTCATTGTTCATCTGAAATACAAATTTAACTGGGCATCATCCCACGTTTTTCCAGCTTGGCAACACCAGGTGAAGGATGTCCGAGGACTAGCACCAGCAGGAAGCTGGCCCTCAGAGACCACTGCAGGCAAGAGCCTGCAGGGTCTGCCGCCCGGGGCACCGTGACAGTAGCACGGTGCAGCCAGTGCCTGAGTTCAGCGTCCAGGGAGAGAGGGCAGGAGGCATTGTGGCTGCCCCGTTTCCTTCTCTCCATTCTCCTGCCGCCCTCCTGTCTCCCTGACGCAGACCTCAGAGGGTCCTTGCTCAGCACTCCACGGAGAGGGGATCTAGGTACCACTGAGACAAACAGAAGGTACTCAGCACAGCTGGCGGACAGATTTCTATCTGCTTGTCCTTGGCAGTGTGGATTAGTCACATTCCCGCCTCCTCCTTACAATGGCTCACATTACTGGCAGCAGTAAATTCAGTCTTTTCAGCCCTTCAGGAATCTTAGCTTTTCCTTTCTAATCCCCTAAAATGCTTTCACAGCTCGGAACAGAAGGCTCCTGGGTAGAGTTTGCTGAGGCTCCGAGGTTTCATAGAGCAAATTCTGAGGCGCCCTGAGGGAGCCGGCACCGACTCGCCCGC
Organism: Dolichotis patagonum; assembly: GCA_004027295.1. NCBI lineage: Eukaryota > Metazoa > Chordata > Mammalia > Rodentia > Caviidae > Dolichotis > Dolichotis patagonum. The sequence goes on from PVJX010009775.1 coordinate 21,660, forward strand.
AGGCTGCGGTTTGCAGAGGCACCAGGCTGCTCAGCACAGGCGGCTCCCTCGGTGGCCCTGTCTCCCTCCGGTGGCCCTGTCTCCAGGCTGGCTGGCTAACCGGGCTGGGCAGGCGAGAATGCAGGACACACAGTGATACCGCAGTCATTCTGCCCTCTCCTGGCCCCAGGAAATCTGACTCCTGTACCAAATATTTTAGGGTTTGTAGGCTGGGGATGGGGTAGGCAGGGCAGTGTGAAGAGCCTTGGTAAGTGGGGACATGTTAGAGGCAGCAAGCGGTCCTGGGCGGTGGAGGAAGTCAGCGGGAACCCACCACCAGGGCGTGAGCTGGTCCTGCAGACTGAGCAGTTCGGGACGTGTCAGCCTCTGACATGAGCGCGGTAGCATCAAATAGCATGCTTAGGTGACAGTCTGACTTTCCCAGTTTTACTGGCATGTATTCAGTTGACACCATAGAAGGTGATAATTCCATCCCCTTCACTGTATATGAACATAGAGTTACACTTCCCTTCAAATACAGTTGCATTATAATTTTAACTGGATCACTATTTTGTCTAACATACTAGAGTAAGCTTTTGTTGTTTGTTTATTTTTATGTATTTCCGGAAGTTGCACATCACTTAGATGCTGCTGGAATTTTTTTGGTCTTGTTGCTTTTGTTTAGGTTTCCAAGTACGTATCACTAATTCAAGTCCAAAATTTCATCAAGCATCTCTTTCGAAAAAGAGGTTCTGAAGCCTGTGGTGCCCCGCTAATTTCACCTTCCCAGAAAGTCCTGCAAGCCTCTTGTCCTGACCCCAACACCCTGAATCTCTCTCTTGGGTTGCAGCTTTCTGGCCCTTTGCTTTCCTGGCCCCAGCACCTGGATTTTGGTGCAGCAAATCTTCAGGCAGCCTCCTCAGAAAAGATACACTAGAGGTCGGTTTCCTGACAGTCAAATATCTGGGAAGAGACTTTATAGTTGATGAATAGTTTGGTTGGGTACAGAATTCTAGGTTGGAAATGTTTTTTTGTTTTTTGGGTTTTTTTTTCAGAATTTTGAAGATGTTCTATTACTGTTAAAATGTTGCTATTAAGAAATATAAATCCGGGCCGGGGATTTAGCTCAGTGGCTTAAGCGCCTGCCTGGCAGGATCGAGGTCATGAGTTCGATTCCCGGTACCAAAAAAAAAAAAAATATATATATATATATATATATATATATATATATATATATATATATATAAATCCATTCAATTTCTGCTTTATTTGTATGCGACAGGATTTTGTGTGACAATATTGTCTCCCTCTGGAAGCCTGAAAATCGTTTGCTCCTAGGGCTGTGAAATTTTACACTGCCTGACTCGCTGGGGCTCTTTCCCCACTGTGCTGGAGTGGGCACTTCCAAGGTGGAAACATTATCCCGGGGCCCGGGAATTTTCTTAAAGTGTTGTGCTAATGATTTCCTCTGACGCTAGGTATTTTTTCCTCCCTCTGAAATAGCATTTCTCTTGGAATATAAGCAGATCTTGTGGTTCTAGAATACACAGCAAGGGAAATGAGGAAAAGAGAGAGCTGAGCAAAAGCATCCAGTGGGGTCTACCTGGAGCTGGAGCTGAGCGTAAGCCGGCTGTGGAGGGCGACTCCGGACCTGCTCGGCATGGGCTGAGGCCTGCGCGTCAGCACAGTTCGGGGAGCCTGGAAGTCCCACTCCAGCAGTGGCATCCCGAAGGGTATAGGGTCACTGCGGCCACCCGTCCCTCCCATCCTTCTCTGCTTGCTTTTACTTGCCAGGTCTCAATACTTGTCGAGTTGGATTAGCCGGTATCTCAGTCCATTTCCTGCTGCCATGACAAATACTAAATAGTTCACAAGAAAGTAGAATTCTTTCTCACGGTTCTGCACACTAAGCAGTTTGGGAGCACGAGGCTGGCACCTGGCAAAAGACAAGGCGAGTATGAGAGACAGAGAGGAAAAGTTGGCTGTGTGTGCCTGTTTTTTTTCTGTATTTATTTTTATTTTTAACGGGAATAAACACAATAAAATGAAGTGAAACAGTGATGAAACGGTAGGGAATCTACAAAAGTTCCTATATTGCATGTTGTTGTCCTCTGAATAGTTGCTCAGGCTACTGGTGTTAGGCTGGCTCACAGGCAGCGGCTTAGCAGCCTTCCTGGGTCTCCCTGGTCCCTGCTAGGGTTGGCTCTGCTTTATTTTTTAATCAGAAATCCCCTGCTGTATAACTAACCCACTCCCATGACAATGACCTTAATCCACTTATGAGTGGATTAATCACCTCTTTAAAATCCCACTTCTTGATGCTATCAGACAATTTAGTGTCAACACGAGAACCAGCCTGGGTCTCAATAATGGATGACAATGTGGCACAAACGTATAGTGGAATAGTATTTGGCCATTAGGAAGGAGAAATCAAGTCATTTTCAGGAAAATGGACAGTATAATAAGATCCAAAATGCACAATAGATATTGTGAAAATGAAAGGGAAAGAAAGTGCTCAAAAGGGAAGAAACACTGGATAGAGAAAAGAAGAAAACAAAGAAGAAAGAAGATAATACATACACATATGTATACATATATATATGTGTGTATGTAAATATATACCAGATAGATAACCACACTACTAATCTGTGTTCATCAAAAAGAACAGTTTGTGCATTCATTATCTGATTGATCAGTTTTATGCCTAAATCTTGTAATCTGAACAACTATCTTCAAGATAACAATGTACAATATATTAATTAGTGTTCATTTCCTATTTCTTTTAAAATTCTGTATCTTTTTTATCCTTTTTATTTTTAAAATAAAGCAGTGGCTACAAGGTTACTAAAAAGAGAATACATGAAAACAAATATGACTCTAAATGGACCTTTCTCATTTATTTTGAAAGCTATTCAGACACCAGGCAGTTTTTAAAAGGGTAAAATCATTTAACCGCCACCTATCATCAGACGGCAGTTGGGTATACAGTTTCCATACTTCACACTTTTTATAAATAAAACTTTAAGTTTTAAGCCAAAAAATAAAGAGAGAGGGCGTGGGGCCATAACGCCAAGGTCCTGCCGGCTCTGAGAACAAGCACAGGGCTGCACCGAGCTCGCAGTGCTGGAGCTGAGCCGCAGCAGACCCTCAGCAGCACCGGTCCGCACGGCGCGGGGCCCTGCGTGGGGAGGCCCGCCCGCGCCCGCAGGGGCACCGGGGAACCGACCTGCGGGACAGCCGGGGCAGTGACAGACGCGCCTGGGCTCGGAGGGCCCGCACCCGCGCCCGCCCTCTCCCGGCCTTCCGGGCCCCCGCGGCCCCTCCGCAGACGCAGCGCAGGGGCCGACCCCACCCGGCGACCCGAGCCGGCGACGAACGCGTGTCAGGGGAGCGCGAGCCGGGCCGGAGTGCACAGGGCAGGCGGGGAGACCCCGACCCGCGGCCGAGGCGCGCACGGCTCCTCCCCGCGCTCCGCGCCCGCCACCGCCAGCGACCCGGCCGGCAGGGCGCCCTCGCGCGGTGCTGCGCGGAACTGCGGCGGGCTGCGGCCGGGGTGCGGGCTGCGGGCTGCCGGCTGCGGGCTGCGGGCTGCGGGCTGCGGGCTGCGGGCTGCGGGGCCTCGCCCGGCGCCACACAACCTCGCAGGGATGCGGGGCCCCGAAGCTTTGTAGCTTCCCCTGTGGATTTGTACCGCAATGGACGAGGGCGCCGAAGAAGTTAAAAAGCCATTACTTCATGCAGGCAGGTCTTACAGCAGCGTCCGCGCTTGTGAGAAGGAGCTGGACTTCAGGGCAGAGCGTTCCCTAATGGAGGCCGCATTACTTTACACCTCCCGAGACCGCGCTCAGGTCTGGGTTAGCAGACAGCACCTGGATCCCGTCTTGCCGGTGACCTCACCGAGCTGTGGGGAACCCGCTGTGCCCTTGAGAGGCCCTGGGGAGGAAACCTCAGGAAACCCCAGAGGGTCCCGCCCCTCCCCCAGGGGCCCTGGCCACCTTGAGACCTGCTGAATTAAGAATACGGTTCTTGCTGGGCATGTCGGTGCACGCCTGTAGTCCACTCAGGAGGCTGGGGCAAGAGAATCCCCACGAGTGCAAGGCCAGCCTGAGGGACATAGTGAGTTCAGCGAGAACTTATCTCAAAAAAAAAAAAAAAAAGGGTCCTGAGGAGAGGTCTAGACCCTACAAATAAATGTTTTTAATGGCTAGCTTTGGCCTTTCAGTTCTCTTTGCGCATCCCCAAACCCTAGGTTGCACTGAGACTGGCCAGGGGCGTGACTTGAGACGCCTTGGGTGCGGGAGAGGACAGAAAACGGCTCCAGTGCCCTGTGTCTGGTGAGGTCCTGACCTCTTCCATAGTGGGGACCGGCGGGTCCCTCAAGCCCTCCTCTCCGTCTGGCTGCCGCACGGCGCCTGCGCAGCGCCCGCGGTCACCTGGAGATCTGAGCAGGGGCGGGCACGGACACGCCTTCCTCTAGGACCAGAAGGCTGAAGACCGCGGCTCAACTCTCCGGAGAAGCAGCTCCGCCCCCAGCCCAAGCCTCGCTGTCCACAGGTGGCGCTGCTGGCACCCTGAGCCCTGGTCCCCGCCCCTCTCACACCGCAGGCTTCCGCGGGGCGGGAGGACCACTGCCTCGCGTTGCTGACGGGCTCCGCGGTGCCTTAGTCCACGGGGAAATCGGAGCAAACGGGTTTGGACCGGGGAGGAGCCTCCAGGGCTACATTAGGGGGCAGGAGATTTGGGCGTGTGTACTGACTGCTGTGGCTGTCTCCGTGTCCCCCCAAAGCCTGGGGTAGTCGTAGGTGGGGCTTTTCCGAGGAGGCTGGGCTGGAGTGCGTGGCATGGGAACGGCGTGTGCGGGATCAGGGGTGTGTGATTGGTCGGTGAACAATCACCGCTGGTTGGTTTGCGCAGCTCTGGGTGTGGACGATGGGAAGCCCCCCCCCCCCAGGTGTGAGTGCTGCCCGCTAGGGTGAATAGCCTGGGTAGAGTGTGAGGGCAGAAAGAGGGCGCTGACCCCTGCAGCTGCTACTTGCTACTCCTCAATCCTGGCCGCTTTCACCAGCGTTTCTAACAGATGCTGCCGCCTGTTAGTGACTGGGCACCACGTTAGCAGCAACAAATCAAGGTGTCCGACTGCCTCCGGCCAGCCGGCTCCCTCCCTCTCTGTCTGTCTCTGTCTCTCTCTTCCCTGGTAAAGTGATGTCTTGGTTTATAAATTTCATTTGTTTTACAAATGAAGATTTGGGCGAAGATGGCTGCAGTTGTGTCTGGCACTTGACTAGGCACTTGTGAATGGAAGCAAAATTTTATCAAACACGTGTGTTTGCGAACTGAATCGTCTGTGAACCAAGGTACCGCTGAACTGGAAATTGAACGTAGGGCCTTTGCACTGAGCTACGTCCACAAGCCTCTGAAAAATCTTTTTATTTTGAGACTGTATCTCGGAGCCAGTGATATAGCTCAGCAGCACAGTGCCTGCCTGGCGAGCATAAGGTCCTGAATTCAATTCCCAGCTTAAAAAAAAAATCGAGACTGTATCTCAGTCAGTTGCCCAGGCTGGAGTCAAACTCAAGATCCTTCTGCCTCGGCTTCCCCCAGCGCTGGAATTATGAGTGCATACCATCCTGCCGTGCCTGGCTGGGCCGAGGGCCTGACAGGGCTGAGGCTGAGAGCTGACGGCCGGCATCGCCGGCATGGTGTTATCTCTGCAGCGTTATCCTCAGCGGCCAGGGCAGAGGAGGATACGCCCGAGCAGGGCGGTGCCCTCTGTGCCTCACCTCATTTTGCAGCCTGGGAGAGAAGTGGATTCCATGATGCCCCGCTCGCTTAGCAAAGCTAAGTGACATTCGAGACTGTTTAAAAAGGCGAGGGGGCACTTCTTTCTTCGAAATTTCTCTCCCAAACTCCTGGAATTCACTTAAGGGAGTGTAAAAGAATACAGTCCTGGCTGGTCAGGGAACCGCGGCCCCCTGCTGGTGTCCCAGACACTGCGGGGGTGAGGGGCACGGCATTCACGTCAGTTGTGCTGCCACCAGCTGTGCCCCTGACGGCGCAGGTCCCAACGCTTCCGCTGGGGGTCGCTGTCCCTGAGTTGCCCAATGTCCTCTTCCTCAGGTGGCCTCCTGGCTTCCTCTTTTTTACTTTCTTTATTATTATTATTATTATTATTATTATTATTATTATTATTATTTTAAAGAGAAAAAAACAAAAAACAAAAACAAAAAGCAAAAGAGACAACAACAAAAACCCCAAAACAGTAACAATTTCGGCTTTCAGAGCAAGATGGTAGGCATTTAGCAACGGCTGTTCTATTGCATATTGTTATCTTCAGAAGAGTTGCTCAGGTTACCAGGTATAGACGTGCAAAGCCGATCTGCTCATGTGAGTATTAACTATCCTCTTCCAAGAACTAATAGAATTAGTAGTGTAGTCATCTTAGCTCTCGTGTGTATACCTACACAAATTTATGTCTTTTTCCTTTTCTCTTCCTTCTGTTCTCCTTTCACCTCAAATCCCAGTTATTTCTTCCCTTTGAGCAATTTCTTACTCTTTCACATTATTTATTGTAGATTTTGGATCTTATTTAGTCTTTCAGTTTCTTATACCAGAGAGACAATATGGTATTTACACATGTGAGTTTGATTTATTTCACTTATGAGTATGGTCTCAAATTACATTTACCTGTAAAAGCCTCGATTTGATCCTTCTTTATAACTGAGTAGTCCTCCATTGTATAAAAATACCAGAGCTTTTTTAACCATTCTTCAGTTGATGGGCATTTGGGTTGTTTCCAAGATTTGGCTATTACAAATCGTGCTGCTATAAACATGGGTGCACACATATCACTGTGGTACGATGTTTTTAATTCTTTCTAGAAAATGCCCAGAGCAGGATAGCTGGGTCAAATGGGACCTCCATCCTAGTTGTCTGAGCAATCTCCACACTGACCTCCACAGTGGTTGCACCAGCCTACACTCCCACAATGGAGAAGGGCTCCTTTTCCCCACAGTCTCCCCAGCATTCGTTGTTGGTTGCCTTCTTGGTCTTGGCCGTTCTCTGCCATAGCAGCCCCAGCTTCCACAGCCACCATGAGTGGAGTTCGCCTCCCACAGCCCTGGCCTCGCCCACCTGGGGCTTTCTGCTCACAGCCTGCAGCTGCGAGACAAGAGAGTCCGTGGTGGGTGCTTAGGTGGGGGCTGCAGGGGCCATCGTGGGATGTGAGTGCACTGCCTCTGGCTGCATCTCTTGCCCCTCGGAGAGCTGGAGCAGGAAAGCTGGGTCCAGCGGAAGGGAAGGAGGGAGGGCAGCCCCATCCCGGCAGGGCCCAACACCCGTTCAGAGCTCTAAGGGGTGAAGGCGCTGGCTGTGGGAGAGGCGAGGAGACAGGGCCTAGAGTGGAAGCCCAGGCCCGACTCTGCACAGCCAGTGTCTGGAAGGGCGCACCTGGGCTCGGCCCGTGGGTCTGGGGAGAACCTGACTACTACCCTCCAGGACTCGCTCTTGTGACCAGGGGAAGCACCTGCAACTTCTCGGGGCTCCCGCAAGCACCCCACAGAGCAGGTACTGCCATCCCTGCTTACAGGCCAGGGAATCGGCCTCAGGGATCGAGAGAAAGGCCAGTCAGGATTTGAACCCCAAACTGCCTGCCACACTCCGCTGTACCAGGGAGCAGGGAAGGAGGAAAAGGGGCTTGGCTGGACGGGGCAAGAGCCTGTGTTTCTGGAGCCCCACCCCAGGGCGCTCCTCGTGAGAACCAGAGCGAGTGCCCCACCCTCACCCCGTGTGACCAGGGCAGGGAAGGCTGGGCAGGAAAGGCTGGTTTCCTGCTGCCTCTGGCTCTACAACACCGGGCCAGACCAGGAATTTCCGGCAGAGCAGGCCTGGTGCTCACAGGGCAGCGCTCCTGTCGGTCCTGAACCAGGAGCACCCCTCTGGCACCCGAGCCTTTGGGGCCCGTGACAGATATGTCACGACCTGGGGGACCACCTCGTCCCAGAGACACTGGCGGTCGGCGGCAGGCTCTGCACCCCACCCTCGGCCTCCCTGTGCTTCTCCAGACCTGGCAGGGGAGGAGGGGCCATGCTGTCTCAGCACTGTCCATCATGGGACCACGGGAACCCACCAAACTCAAGGCCTGGACTCCCACACCGACCCGGCTGCTGGGTTTGCCCAGGAGTCCTTCAGAGGCCGCCCTGGGCTTTGGCCCAAGGAAAGTGGCCTCACTTGCGCCCCATGCTGCCAGCGGGGCCAAAGGCCACGTTCCCACGATGTGCTTGCTGGATGCCAGCCAGCCCGGTCAGCTGCTCTCCCTGCCGCCCACTCGGAGCCCGAGCCTTGGGCTTGGCCCGGGACAGCCAGGTCCAGTTACCTGTCGGGAGGGCCCCGGGTCAGTGCCTCTCTGTTTCCTGGAAAGCCCCACGTCTACGGCAGTGGGCCAGTTGGGCCTGCAGTTTCCTGCCCCCGAGCAGCCCCGGGCTCCTGGCGAGCGTGCAGGGCAGCCCCACGACCTGCATCGGTGCACCCAATCACGAGGGCCTGGCTAGGAGGGGGCACAGGAACTCTCTTGGGGATGTGGCTCTGCACAGGTGTGTCTGAGGGCCGGCAGCCCTGGGCAGCCTGGGAGGCCCTGAGCTGACCGGACCCTCCACACCCGAGCTGAGGGCAGCTCTCTGGCTCTGGCGAGTGTGAGGTTCTCGGTCACCATTTCCTGGCCTCTGCTGGAGGACGGACTAGGGTGGACCTGGGTCCTGGGGCTGCGGAGAAGAAGAGATTCCAAATAGCTCAAGCCATCCTGCTGCCATGGGGACGGGCAGTGTGACCGTCTGTCAGCTCACAGGCCAGTCGGCCAGGCAGGAGGGTGACAGCTCATGACTGGACCAAATCCTGCAGGTGGACACAGCTAAGGCCCCTGAATTAGGGTGACATCGTGGTTACTAGGCTGGAAGAACCTGAGAACCAAAGATGAGCTTTTGAGCCACAGTCTGCCTCAGAGGTCCCTCACCGGCCCACCAGGTGAAGGCAGGACTTGCCCTCTGGCCTCCCGGGCTAGGTTCTGGCAAGAGTTCAACCACCTCAGAAGCCTCTAGAAAGAACTTTCCAACCAGGACTCAAGCAAGCCTCCATCTGCTGGGCAGCTGGCCAAGACCCTCCTCTGGTGAGACCAGGCAGGGCCAATTCGAAGAAGAGTTTCTGTGGCCACTGTGACCATCTGCCCATCATCCTGGAGAAGGGGCATCTGGCGCCCACTGCTCTCTGCCACCCTCCTGGCATGTGATGACTCGCACCCTCACAGGGAGGCCCTGGGAGCTGGGCTCCCCCTGCCCACGGTAAGGAGCAAGGCATGAGAGAGGCAGAGGCCCGAGAGGACAGCCAGAGGCTGCCAGGGTGGAGGAGTCAGTGCCCTGCCTCGGGTGGCCTTCTCGGGCAGCTCTGGGGTTGGGCCCTGCAGGGACTGAGCCCTGCCCTCTGGGTGCTGGGACCTGTCAGACCTTGGACAAATCGCTTGGCTTGTCGGAGCCTGATAAGCCAGTGGCCAGGGCAGATAAGGGGTTGCAGTAAGCTGTAAATGTAGTCGTGTGAGTCAGCTTGCCTCCAGGGAGCTGGCTGCCGCCTCAGGGTCCCCTGCCAGTGAGGGGCTGCTGGGAGCGCTCCTGAGACCTCAGGCGGGTCCTTGCTGGCGAGCACTGGGTGGTGGACAGGACCCCGGGCAGCTTGGAGAGAGGTTCCGGGTGCCCCTGGCTGCCGCCTGACCTGGTTCCTTCAGCCCCACTTTCTCCCGGGGCTGGGGAAAGCCGGGTGAGCCAGGGCAGGTGGACCTGGGGAGAAGGGGCGGCTGGCTGCTGTGCACATGTGCACACTGTGAACATGCAGATGCACGCATGCACACGTGTGCATGTTCACACGCTCCACATCCACATGCACACACGAACACACAGGCCTGCACACATGGACACACACACGGTTGGTGCCCGTTGTTGTGGAACATGGTCACCCTGGCAGTAACGGTCCCATAGTAGTTGTTATTTGCTGCCCTGTGTATGTGAAAGCCCAGATGCCTCCAGTGCCTCTGAAGGTGACTGTATTTACAGACAGGGTCTCTAACCTGGCTAATGTTAAAATGAGCCTGTGAAAGTGGGGCCCTAATTTCATGACTGCTCTGCTAAGAAAAAGAAGGCAGGCAGCCTGAGGACGCAGTGAGGACGCACGCCTCCATGAGCCCAGGAGAGCCCTCAAGAGGACCACGTGCTTGGGCCTTGGTCCTAGGCTTCGGGCTCCACGAGATGGGGATGGGTCCTTCAGTGGCTCAAGCCACAGTCTGTGTCCTGCGCTTTCTTATGGCAGCCCGCAGAGACTAATGTGGGCACCTAGGGGTCCCCGGGCTCACTGGCCGAGCCTCTGGCTGCTCCTCTGGTCCTTAGGGCACCTCGGGGTGTTCCCTTGGGCCCAGGCTCTGCTGGGCAGGGCCCTGCTCCTCTCCCAGCCCTGCTCGCCTTCCATGGGCTCCCTCCGGGCCAGCCTCACCCAGCCCATGAGCCCTGTCAGCTCCCCTGCGCCCAGGCCTCTGGTGGGCAGCTTGGCACTGGGGCCCAGCCCTCCCCAGTGGGAGTGGGGCCAACTGTGGGTCCCCCCATCTGCCTTCTGCTGGCTTGAGAGCAACTTCAGAAGCACCTAGCACGTCTTCCCTGCAGTCAGCTTTCTGGTTTCCTCCAGCAGTGGGCCTGGGCCGAGAGGAGGAGCTCAAGCAGCAGAAGCAGGGATGGAGAGTGGAGGGCAGATGGCCCCTCTCTCCTTGGCTGGCCCAGAGCCGCAGGGAGGGCAGCCTCCCCAGCTCTGCCGGTGCCCACACTGTGACTGGATTCCAGAAGGAAATAGTAGCTCCCAGGCATCACGCTGGCCGGGGACTACTTGGCCCAGCGGTCACTGGGGTGGCCTCTCTGCTCGGGGGCCTTCACCTGAGGTGAGGAGCCTCACTATGGCTGATGACCTCTCACGCCACCAAGGGGCGATGACCAGGCTGTGGGATGACGCAGATTTTCTCCTTGGACGAGTGCGTGCTTCGGTGGGAACATCTGCTTGTCTTTCCAGTGAGAACTCCCAGAGCCCCTCTGTGCACCAGGAACTGTGTGAGGCCTTGCGCAGGGCGGGAGGCAGCTGTGGTTGAGATGGAGTGACGCAAATGTGAGAACGTGAAGAAGCCCTTTCTCTGGAAGCAAGTGGGTGCCTGATGCTGGGGGAGGTAGACCCACACAGCACCCCAATAAAACTCCTTCCGAGGAGTTCTTGGTGGCTGGGCAGCCTGTTTTTCTTCCCATCGGGTCTGGGCCCAGGCCCCAGACCTACACTGTGTTACCTTTGTGCTCCTGGCCCGCCGTGTGGGAGGGCTTCCCCTGTCCTGGGGAGGATGGTGGAGAGGGCTGGCCGGCAGGAACACACCTCACAAGCACATCTTGATATAGGGGAGTGGAACTCCCAACCTACTAGACGCTCCCTATGAGCTCCTGTTCTCTAAAACTGAAGATTGAATTTTAGGAGCAACGGAGGCTAAGAGCAGAATATATTTATTGAGAGAAAAAAAACTTAGGTCCAAGAGAGAGACAGAGGGATCCTGAGGGGGTTGCCAAAGACTGTCTTTTCTAGGGATTTTTATAGAGTAAAACCATGAGGTGAGGTGGGTCTAGGAAGGGGAAAACTGGGAAACTAGCAAGGCAGATGGGCATGAGGTGGGACAGAGCTATGGTCAACCAGTAAGATTAATTGTTCAGGTAAAATTGACCAAATCAGGGACACATGGGGAATCGAGTCATGTAGCAAGCAGCATTCTTATGGAGCAGTGACTCTTCTTGTAGGGGTTTGGGATCTTGGCTTCAGTCAAGATGATCCATACCTGTTTAGAATACCAGTCCCTGGTATACTTAGGGTGTGGTTACATTTGTTTTGCCTTTTGTTTTGGGATCTGGCCCACAGCAGGAGGTGTCTGTCTCCGCCAAGATCCCAAGACTTCTGGTCCTCTGCCCTCTCCCTCAAGGGCCTGGCCCTGTCTGACTCCCTGTTTCTATCTAACTCAGCTGCCTGTAACAGTCTCACCCCTTGCCACCCCCAGGCCGGCCCTCTGCTCCCCCAGATGCCTGGATATCCCCAGGGTACCAGCAAAGCAGGCTTCTCTGTTGGAAAGCCCAACGCCAGCAGAGAGCACGGTAGTGCCATGTCTGGAGAGCCCCCCTTGGGTCCTGGGGGCCCCTGTTGTCATCCTTATCTTGATAGATGCTGCTAGCCTGGGGCTTAGCTATCTGTAACATGGCATCCTCCCAATTTGGTACTGAACCCAGAGAAGCAACTTATCTCTCCAAGAGTAACTTCTACATTCTCCTTCTCATTCCAGAGATAAACCTCCTGCTCCCTTTGAGCCCTTGCTCTGAGCCCTCTCCAATCCCGAGACCCCACAACCCCCCAAGCCTCCACCCCAGCCCCCAGTGAACCTGTCTGTCTCCTGTTTTGCTCAGGCAGACGCTCCTTCAAATCAGCTGTTGATATGTCATTTTGCCCACCTCCCAGACTCCTCCCCCAGCCAGAACTGCTAAAAGCAGCTTCACTTCTTTGTTCTCACTGAGAGATTTCATATTTCTTTATAACTGTCCTGTGCCTGCATTAAAGGCCTCTCTAATTTCCATGCCTTCGTTCCCATTTTCCCATTTCCGAACTTACTCAGACTGAACGCCAAAAATACCCATTCAATCTCCGGCCGTGCTCTGGGCTGCCCCAGGGCCTCGCATGTCAGCCTCTCTGCCTCTGTGCCCACGTGCAGGTGGCGGCTGGCCAGTCACCCCCCACCAGCAGGACCCCAGGAACACCCAGCTCTGCAAACTCCCCACCAGCCCCTGGAATTCTCGCCCTGCCTCTCCTCTCTACCCGTTTTTACCTGATCTTGCTCTCTATGACACTGAGAAAACAGGCCACGGTGCGCAGACTCCCTGCCTTTCCTGCCTCCACAACTGTGAATCTTCCTGCGTCTGCACCCCACATTCGCTCACAGCCTCGATTCTTGTCATCCCCCCTCCCAGCCCCGATCTCCGCAGGACCCTTACACAGACACCGGATCCAGGAGCTCCCAGCTCTTTGGAAACACGGGTCAGACCTCCTCCTTGGCCCCTCTTTCCCTGCCAGGAGCCTCTGCCCCCATGTCTGCTCTCCCTCATGGTACAGGGTCTTTTACAAGCTCTACGTGCAGTCAAATACTGCTCAGTGACAGGGATACATTTTGTGCAGTGCATCACTGGGAGGTCGTGAGCGCGTCTTGTATTGATACAGGAATGGAATAAGACCACCAAACGGTGTAAGGGAAATATTCTATCTCCCAACCTGCTAGATGCCTGATGAACTGCGTTTGTGTTCCCCTAAATCAAAGAATGAATTCTGAGGAACCACAGAGGTTAAGAGTAGAAAATTTTATTGAGGAAAAGACAGCTCCTGCCTGAGAAGGACAGAAGGGGATAGAAAGTGGTTTGGTTGCTGTGGACTCCGCATACAGGGACGGCTTTATAAAGCAAAGCCAACCACAAGGTGAGTAGGGAATTACAAGGCTGGTATAAGGTGGGACAAAACTATGATCAGCCAATAAGATGACAGGCGTAGCCACGCCAGTAATATTGATCCAGTGAGGAAGCAGGTCACGCAGCAAGTGTGCATGGAAAAAGGAGTGCCTTTCTTGGAAAGGACAGGTCAGGGACTCTTTCTGGTCCCCCACCCATGTACTGACACCTAGGTAGAAGAGCTGTCATTACTGTTTATCCCTCAGGGGGTATGCAGGTGTGTAGTTGTTCCATGAGGCTGACCTTCAGAGAACGGGCCTCCAGCCATGCTTGTAATGTGTTCTCGTCCTCTGGGCTGACTTCCTTGAGGGCCTCACCCTGTCTGACTGTCTGTAACATTTCTACCTAACTTAGTTGCATACCGTAGTGTGACACATGTCCTGTTCTTGTATGAATGCTGAGTGTGCTTGTACCGCACACTTAAGTGCCAAGGCTGTAAACCTGCACAGCTCACTAAATCTCTAAATCCAGTCACACCTGGCACTGGACTGCTTGACTGCTTCATAACTCATCAAAGTTGGTACTGATGCATCTTGACATGAAATGTTGTCCTGGTCTTCATTGTTTGGATGACTCTCAGTGTGTCATCTAGACTTGCTGTTATCTCGATTGTCTTGTAACTTCCTACTCTTTCCAGCCAAAGTAGTCTGTTTGGCACGCATTGTTTGTGGCACTTGTGCCTCCCGGAACCAATAAATGAGCGGTAATAAGGTACCACTGTATAGCTAAACATAGAAAAGACAGTTAAAATACTAGGCCATGGGAACTTCTCAGCTCCATTAGCACATGGGACAAGCACCCTCCATGATGTCCACTGGGGCCAGGGCATCATTAGTGGGACGTGACCTCACTGCGGCTTACACAGCTTCACTGCCTTTCTCCCTACGCCTTCCCTGGCTGGACTTCTGTTCACACAACTCCACGAAAACAGCTTAGATCTCCGGGTCCCCAATAGAGTAAGTGCTGGAAGCCAGGAATGCTTCCTCATCACCATGCTGGGTTCTTCGGCAGCCTCTGAATGGTTGGCTGAGTCTCGGCATTGAAAGTTTCTCTTGGTTCTCTCTCCATGTCTCTGTCTGTCTGTCTGTCTGTGTCTGTCTCTCTTTCACACATACACACATGCATGCATGCACCAGGCTTCTCAGGCTCCTCTGTGGACTGAGTCCTCCTCTAAGGGCTGTAGTGTAGACAGGTTCTCTAGACGGCCTCTCCCTAGGTGATCTTGATATAGGACCTTCAAATTGAAAGGTTCTTGTCCTAGCATAAATTACTCTACAATTATGGTGGGTTTTTATCATAGTGGAATGCCAAAGCCCTAATTGCAACTCCCTTCCCTGTTTGCACTCAAAGAAAATTCCCATCAGTTTCTCACACATCATCAATTTTCACCCCATGCACCACTTCTGATCAGAGGTCATACAACTCTCTGCCTTGCTGTACGATTGAAGGAGGCAGCCCAACCGCCATGGGTCCCGTGCTCCTTTCCACGTCCTCAATAAACCTGTTCTTTTCTTTTTTGTACTTTTTGCTTCTCTATTGCACCAGAAAACTCTAACACAAATGATATGGGGGAAATATCATGACTCCCAACCTGTTAGATATCAGATATGTTGAGTTCGTGTTCTCCAAAATCAAACAAAGAATTCTAAGAAACCACGGAGCTCAAAAGTAGGAAATAGTTATTAAGAAGGAGAGATACAGTCCCTGAGAGACAGGTGGGGTCCGGAGTGAGTTTCCGATGAACCCAATTCTCAAAGGAAGTTTTATAAAGCCAAATCATGAGGCGGGTATAGGGTGGGACAAAACTATAGCCAACCAGTAAGTTACAAGTGTAGCTGCTTAGGTAATATTGATCCAGTGGGGAAGCAGTCACACAGCAATTGTCGATGGAAAGAACAAGGACCTTTTTTGGGGAGAGATGAGTCATGAGGTCCTGCTCCCCCACCCAGGTGACTGATGCCTATTTAGAGTATCAATTACTACTGTTTTTCCCTTGGGGAGGTAAGGTGTAGACACTCCATCTTTATCTTGAGGCCTGACCTTCAGTGAAGGCGCGTCCAGCCGCAGCTGTAATATGTTCTTATCTTCTACACTGACTTCCTGGAGGACCTGGCCCTGTCTGCCTGTCTGTGCTATTCTACCTCCCTCCGCTCTCTATAATACTCTCATTGCAGCTTTGAGAGGAGCTGAGTCTCCTCTGCCCCCTCTCGAACTCTGACCCCTCCACAGAGCTCTGGGCTCGCGCCTTCTTGCCATCTCCCTTTGGATGGGTATGAGATATTCAGAATTGACAGATGAACTACAACTTTGGGTTTCTGTCCTCACCCCGACCTCTCTTTCCTGTCTTGATACCAGGCAGTAGCATAGACTCAGTTTCCCAGGACAAGAAGGTGTCCTCCTGGTGTCTCACAGACTCCGGGGAGTACACATGGTCCCCAATTTATTATAGTCCCACGCAGGATTCTTCCAACTTTACGACGCTATGCAAGCACCAAGTGTGCAGCAGAAGCTGTCCTCCGCATTTTGAACCTTGGCCTCGTCCGTGGCTGGCAATGTGTAGTCCAATCCTCCTTGTGAGGCTGGACCACGGCCCAGCCACAGATCCTAGGCAGCGTGAGATCACGAAAGGTGCACCAAGGTGCACCGTGGATCACCAGGCGCTGGGGGCCAGCACTGACGTGCAGCAGCTTGACTGTGTCACACGGCCTACTGGACATAACCCCCTCCTGAGCTAAGAGCTCTACCCCAAGCCCTTCTCTCTTCTCCGTTTCTATCAGAGTCACCTTAGTCTGAGCTCTCACCTGGCTCTTAGAAGGCCCTCATTACTCTTTTTTGTTCTTCCTACAATCAACTCACTCAACCTGTAATAGCCAGAATGGCCTTTGGGAATTTTGAGTAAGACACTGTCTCTTCCAGATTGTCGTGTGAGTGGAGTCTGAGTTCCTGCCTTGACTTGCAGTTCCTCCAGAAGCCCTGCTTCTTTGACGCCAGCGTCCCCCTCTCTTTCTCTGCATCTGCCGCCATTCTCTTGTTGACACTTGGGCAGCAAGAGACTGTCCCCTCTCTGGAAACTGTTCAGCTCTGCCCTCTGCTTGGAACACTGTCACCTGGCTGTCTGCTCAGCTCAGCTTGGACATCACCGCTGAAGGAAGAGTAGCTCTGTCTGACCCTCCAGCAACCCGGGCTCCTGTTTCCGGCTTGCTGTGCCGGCGGTCCTTACCGTAGGGGGTATCGGCTCGGAATGTGCTTTCTCTGGCTGATGCGGCTCCCTCCACTACAGTGACAGCTTCGGGAAGGCAGGAAAAGCCTCCTTCCCTAACTCCTGGGTTGAGACAGCACCCCATTTGGTTGAGTAAAGGAGCCACCAGAGGGATAAAGCCAAAAGAGAGCATGAGGTGGCCCCACACCCATGAAAAAGAGTGAGACTCAGTATTTATAAGGCAACTGGATGAACCAGCACCTCCGTGGGTGGCAGGATGGGGCTGCAGGCACCGCCCGTGTGTGTATGCGTGTGTGCGCGCACGCGCGCACGCGAGCATGCGGGGAGAACCACGCTGAGTGGAGACCTACAGGCTAAGAAGACAGGCATGAGTCAGGTAGAGGATTGTGGTTTCAGGTAGAGGATCGTGGCTTCCAGAGGGAGCGCAGAGCACACAAAGAAGCAGCTCTGGGAGGACGAAACCGGCTCCCAAGCCAGCTCCCCTGCCCCTTGCAGGAGGTCCCGCCGCTGCCCTGGGCTGCGTGGAGGAAGTCAGGAGACTCCGGCCGACTGTCTCCCGGATTCTCAGCCTTCCTTCCTTACTCCTCCAGTAGGAGCCTATGCCAGGGGCTGGGGAGTCAGGAGAGACAAGGCTGGAGTACAAACAGCAGGGACCGCCCCAGCCTGGGGTGCAGCAGGAGGCCCTGCCATCCCATGCAGAGGGCGCTGTGGGAGCCTCCACCACACACCGCCCGGCCATGCAAGGGCTTGTCCCCGAACTGGTCCCGCTGCCTGAAGAGCCTGTCTTTCTGCTCGCTTCTCTTCTACTCACTCACCGCATGCGTGTGGCCTCTGCTAGCGCGCTCTCTCTCTCTCTCTCACACACACACACACTTCATGACCTCATTCACTCACCCACTCCGCCCCGGGTGGATCTCCGTACAAAGATCCTCACAGCTGGCTGCACACACTCCCAGCCCCAGGAGCTCTGGGGCCCTGGGGAACCCAGAAATCACTACTCCCCCGAATTATTATACTAAAGACAAACCAGCACAAGGAAACGCTGTCAGAGCCACACAGTCTAGGTAGCGAGACTCATGCCTCATGGAGGCATGCGGTTCAAGCAGGCTTCTTGGAGGAGGAGAATTTAAGCTAGGTCTTAAAGAGTCATGGAATGGTGAAAATGAAGAAAGAGGGTTTTGTTTTTAAAGACACTGAATTAATTAGACTCAGGTACAAAAGGTAATGTATTTGCTCACGGCATTAAAAAGTCAAGGTTTGTCTGGCTTCAAGCAGTGTGGGTTCTAGAAGCTGGATTAAGGTCAGCTGTTTATCTCTGCGTTTTCCAGTGGGGCTCTCATCACTAGAAGGTCAGACTGACCTTAGCAATTCACATGGATAGAAATCTCTCTTTCCTGAGAGCTGTAGCAGAAAAGTCTTGGGAAGACTCTGACTTGTCTAGAGTGAAATCACATATCCATTTCTGAACCAATTCTTATGGTCAGTGATAGGAGATCTATAATCATGATCTGTAATCTGTAACCAGGTGAGGTCTGAGGCATTACATTAGACAGCTTTCCATCACTGTGACAAAATACCTGAGAAAATCAGTTTAAAAAGAGGAGAGATTTATTTTGGCCCATGGTTCCAGAGGTTTCAGTCCACGGTTGCCTGGCCCTGCCCCTCTGGGCCCACGGCTGCGCAGATACTGTCATGGAGGCATGAGGTGAGGAAGTAGGCTCATCTAGAGGCTACAGGGAGAGGAAAGAGAGGAAGCAGAGAGGGACCCGAGATCCCCTCTGAGGGCCTGCCCCAGTGACCTAACTTCCCTCTACGCTGCCCTGTCTCCTAAATGTTCCCGCTGCCTCCTAACAGTGCCTCAGGCTGGTGACCAGACGAATGTCACTTCTACTTCCTCTTTCTTTCCCATTTGAGAGCCCTGAGTCACATGTAAGATGCCTAGTGCCCTGCTGAGGAGGCTGCAGTGGGGGACCCTGGGAGAGGAACCCAGTGCCTTGGTTGAGCCTCCGAGTGACTCCGGCTTCAGACTTTGTCCAGAAGCAACTGTGTGGGAGCCGCTCAAGCCTGCCCAGCAGAGAAGCCACCCAGCAGCGTCCTGGACTGACTTGTTATCAGTGATAGATGACAAAGACAGTCTCTGGGCTGAGAAGATTGGCTGCTGTTCCTCAACCTTGTACCAATGTTCCCCCAGCTCCCAAGAACCAACGTGGTTTGCCTGCCTCCCATCCTGGAGTGGTCAGGTTTTATGAACAAACCTGTGCCATTTTTTTGCTGGCGCCAGAATGGGCTGAGCTTTCTGCTGCCTTTCTTCCAGAGGAACCCTGGCTGACTGTGTGGCTGGGGAGCTTCTGGGCTGGAGCCGAGGCTGTCTGCCTCCACACGTCCTGAAGGAACAGTGTCTGTTCATGTGTGATCTGGGGAACAGGAAGCGACACTGAGCAGAGCAGACAGACGGAGGGTGCCTGGGCTACGAAAGAGCCAGGTGTCTGCCGGGCTGAGAGAAGAGGGGGTAGGGCGAGAACAGCAGGTGGCTGCAGGGCAGAGGGGAGCCGAGGGCTGGGAGAGCTCCCAGCAGCTGCTGTGGCTGCCCACGTGGCTGATGGAGCAGTGAGCACCGCCCGACTGAGCTGCCTGGCTGTGACCGCTACCCGAGGTTCAGCCCTCTGAGACCCTCTCTGGGTCTCGACCTGGGGTGTCCCAAGAGGGAGTCCCTGCTGGAGGCCCTATCAGGTGGACCCCAGGGCCACACCTGGGGTCCTGTGACTGCTGGGGCTGAGTGGCCTCCACGGTCCCGCACAGGAGGAAGACTGTGAGGAGCAAGGCCACAGGCGTGCTGGACCCCCTCCCGGGCCATGTGCATGCCCGCGCATGTGTGTGCTGGGCAGGTGCCGGAAGCCAATGACCCTTTTGCAGCTGAACCCTTGGGGACTCTCCCAGAATGCTGTTTCTCCCAAGTCATTACCTTATCTCAGGTGGCCCTTGGGAGCCTTTGACCCCAAAGCTCGGGTGAGGCAGGAAAGGAGGTGAGGAGAGGAGGAATTTGCCCTCTGCTGGGTCTCAGGTTGTTGCGTTCTGCATCCTGGCACTGCCACCAGCTGGGGCCAGGCCAGTCACAACCTTCTGCCCCTGCAGCTGCTGCTTCCTTATCGCGAGCTTGCCAGTCACTTCCCACGAGTGGGGGACGTACAGAGACCCTCCTGAAGCCCGCTCCGGGTTTGTAGCTCAGGGGGCGGGGCTACTGTCAGGGTCGGGTGGGTGACCAGGGCCCCTGTCAGGCCGGACTACAGTGGTCCCTCCGTCCCACCCACCCACCCCGGCCAGCTCCGTCACTCAGGGTCCAGCCCTCCCTGAGAACACCGAGGTCCCACATTAGTTCCTATCACTGCCGCAAGCAGCTACCACAGCGGGGAGGCTAAAACTGCAGGTTTATCCTCCCATCATCCTAGAGGTCACAAGTTCCAGAATAGGTCGTCAGGGTCTCGAACCAAGAGGCCAGTAGGTTGCAGTCCCCCGGCAGTCTGGGGAGCACCTGCTCCCTCGTCCTTCCCAGCCTTAGCAGCTGCCGAGGCGGGGACCTTCGCCCGCTGTCCACAGTGACAGCACCTTTGTCTCGTGTCTGGCCTCTGCTGCTGTCTTCGTACCTCCTCTCCGACTCTGCAGTTCCTGCTGGACAGCTTTGTCTCACTCGCATGGAGCCATCACGCACGAGGCAGAGCGCTGGCCGGAAGCGCCTTCCTCTCCCCGCCTCCGCTGCAAGCAAGGGCCGCCCGGCTCACTGACATTTCCCTAACTTGCCCTGTCTCCCCTGACAGTCCCCACCAGGCTGGCACACACTTTTTAGGCTCCCACCTGCCTGTAGCCTGGCAATAGCACGGGACACTGGAGTCTGTCCGTGAGTCCATCTGGTGGGAAACCTTCCCCTGGGGTCCAGCTCTTGCCGGCCAGCAGTCTGCAGCTCAGGCCCTGCTGTCTCCATTCCCAGGGTGGACCCCTCTTCAGGTGTTCTCCAGAGCGTGCCACTTGTGCCCACAATGTGCAGATGTCACATGGGGCCACAGAGCCACTGGGGGAAAATGGACACGAAGTGCATGAGGCGTGGAGCGGGAGGCACCCGGAAACAGAAAATGAAACCGCCGTTTGAGAAGAAGGCGCCGCAGAGAAACTCCCACTGCGCACGTGCAGGGAAGCGGCTGGAACAGGAGGAAGAGCTGCAGGTTTTCAGGTAAAGGGGCGGCTTAGGCTCACATCTGATTAAAATTTGGTTTAAGGGGCTGGGGATTTAGCTCAGTGGCTTAAGTGCTTGCCTGGTAAGCGCAAGGTCGTGAGTTCAATCCCCAGTAACAACAACAACAACAAAAAATTGGTTTAAAGCCTGCAGAATAAAATAGAGCACTTAAAAGGCAAGACACACATCACAACTAGGAGGAAAAGGGAGAAAACAGCCACAGGACCTGAGAACAGACAGGTGGGGTTGCTGGGCTGGAGACGGAGAAGGAAAGCCAGTTCCCAGGAAAGCGAGCAGCGAGCCCAGCCCTGCCTGGTCCCGACCGCGTGCTGGGGGCTCCTGTGCCCTGTTTTCTTGCCTGCTGCCCTTCTTTGGAGGCGATCTGAGGAGGACAGACTCGGGCAGTGAAAGGTACAGGACCCGGCCACCCCAGCCCTGTTCCTCCTCAGCTCCTGCCTGGCCTGGCTGGGGTTTCCAGAACAGGCTTGGGGGAGCAGTCTGGGGACGCAGGCCAGACTGCAGCCCTGGCTTCCCGTGGGGCTCTGCTCACGCCCCTTCCTCTTGATCCTTCGGGTCCGGGGCGGCCATGGCTCCTGGGTTCCAGCCCGGGCCTCCCTGTCCTCACTGTGGGTCCCCACACCTCTGCTTACAGCCCTGGAGGGAGGCCCCGTGGGAAGCCCTCCCTCACCTGCCTGTGTGTGCAGCCTCCTCCCGGGGTGCTGAGGCAGCGCATTACCCGGTGGGGCGCATGCAGGGGGACAATCCGAGGAAGAGGGGGTGCGGGAAAGAGCAGGGAAGTCTGCCAGGGAGACACATGAAAGTGGCTTGGGTGTAGTAACCCTGCTCTAAAGGGCACGGCGTCCATAGGTCAGCCTCGGCCGCCTCCATCCTCCATCTCTTTCTGTCTTCTGAACACGGTGAGCGTTCGCTGCGGAGATCACTTGCCAGGGCCGCAGAAGACGTCTTGTGGAGCCAGCCACCTCTCGTGGCCTAGGTGACTGTTACTTAGAATAATCTGTTAAATGTATGTTTTCTGTATGTGTAACATACAATAAAAAATGAAAGAGACAAGATTGTGTGCTGTGAGGTCACTTCCCTCGTCCTTTTCCTGGCTCACAAATGTCAGTACATAGCCCAGGGTTGGTGATTTCCAGCGTGGGCTGGTGGTCTTGAACTTGGTGGTGGTCTCAGCCCTGTGCTGGTGGTCTTGGCCCCGTCCCGGTGGTCTGGTCCTTGGGGTGGTGGTTTTGGTCCTATGTTGGTGGTCTTGACCCTAGGCTGGCGGTCTTGACCCTAGCCTGCTGGTCTTGGCCTTGGAGTTCTGTGCCTTGGAGAACAGTAGGTCTCTAGGCTGTTTGGTGTGGTTGACATGGTATAAAAAGGGAGGGGAGAGAAGAAACAGCAGAAGCAGAATAGTGGAGACGGAAGGGGCATGAACAACGACGTGACCCCATGGGGGCCCCTTGGCTCAGTGCAGATAGACATAAAGAGGGGAGCACCTCAGGTCGTCACCTCATGTGTGATAGGCCCTTGGGCCAACTCATTTAAATATTATGAAACCGCATGGTCCCACAGAATTTGAAATCACCCTAACTCAGCTCGACATGGAGCAGGGGGTGCTGAGTGTGCGTTTTGTAAGTCCTGGGGTGGTTTGCAGGGCTAATATCGCTGCTGGCTTTCCTTTCTCCATGTCTTCCACCTGGTGAGTATCTCTCAGAGGGGAGAAGAGGGAATTGCAAACAACACAATCCAGTCAGGCTGGTTATTAAAGGCCTTAAAAAGCTCACAGAAGCCGAAGGAGGCCAGAGTCAGGCTTGGATGTGGAGGAGCTATAAACAACACCCAAGCCAGCTTCAGGAGCTGTCCCTCCCAACCACACTGGCTCCAGAGGTGACACCAGAGCTCTGCCACTGTGGCCCTGAATGCTGAGGTCGGCACTGCCATGCACTCACGTAGCAATGTTTGGGTTGAGCACAGTTTCTGCTTCTACCTTGGGTGGAAGGAACTCAAAATGTGGAAAATGCTCCTGCGTAAGAATTTTGTGCAACAGATGGGGGCGGCTATCCTTTTCAGGGAGGGAAGGTGATTCTCAAGCACAAAGCAGAAGCCAGGAAAGCAGGGCCGACAGGAGCCAGGCTGCCTGGGCCCCACTGGGGTTAGGGTGTCGTGGGTGCCCCTCCCCACAGTCCTGTCTGGACCCTAGTTCCCATCTGGGGATCCCAGCTCTGGACCGTCCTGGCTGCTCCTGCACCCACAGCTTCACTCACCCTTCATTCCACCGGCCACCCGGGACCAGGACCAGGACCAAAGCCCTGGCTGCACCACGCCTTGTCTCACCCTGCTGGCCCCACCCTGCTGCCCAAGCCGTGGTGACCCAGAAAGACCCCCCACAAGCTGATGCTGAGGGACCAGAAGCTGAGCTCAGTGCCATCCAAGCCACTGGTGGAGACTGCGAGGCGGAAAGAAGGAGAAAGTCTCTCTGCCTGGCGCAGGACACCTGGGGTGGACTGGGGGACATCATCTGGCAGAGACAGACCCTGAGAGGAGGGTTGGGGACCTGTAGTCAGGGCCAGGGCAGATGTAGCCTCGGTGACAACCAAAGGGCTTTCTGGGCTGGAAGAGGCACAGAGCCTTAGGAACGGGACACTACTTCCCCAGTCTCTGTCCGTGGGTCATCACCATCCTACTGGGAGAGAACTTTGCTGAGCAAAGCGGAATCGGGCCCCAGAAGAAAGCAAAGGAGAGGGGTAAAGGGGATGTCACCCTCGGCAAAGCAAAAACGCCCAAGGAATTTCAAAGGATCATCCAGAGAACGAGATGTCGGAGCCCTCTTAGGGCCCGTTCTGACCTTAAGTCCAGCCTGTGACACAAAGGGCCTGGTGTCCTCAGCGCTGGGACAGACCTAGGGGCAGTCTACCCTCCCACCTGCCTCAGCTTCCCCAAGGCCCCCAGCTGGCCCTGGCCAGGATGGCAGGGCCACTGGCAGCCCCTCTCTGTCTGGCCAGGGGCCGGTGGGCAGACCGGGGCTGCAGGGACACCTCCAGTCTGCCTTCCTTCTGCCGACCTGGCACGCTGGACCAGCCTGGAGGCCACAGGGCCCAGCCCAGGCTGCGGGAGGAGCCGGGCAGGAGGCGGGGGCAGTGGGGTGAACTCACCCTTTCCTTTCTCAGCTGCTCGGGTCGTAAAACCGTGGACGCTGCGCAAATGGCCCCAGGTGTGGGCCTCCCGGTTTCGCTGGAGAATCGTCAGGAGCTGTGCGAGGCTGACCTGGTTTCGGTGGGTGGCCCTGCCCCTGCCCAGCCTGGCTGCACCGCCTCTTCCTTCCCCTCCCTAAGCCTCCTCCTTCTGGAGCAAAGGGGGCACTCAGAGGTCCCCAGGACAAGCCCTTTCCTGGACCTGGACTCTGTCGGAAGAGGCCTGGGACGTCCAGAGAGGGGACAGTGCCTTGGGCCCCCTGTTTCTGGCCCCTGTCACTGTCGACTCTGCAGAGATCTAGAGTGAGATCAGCCGGCCTCGAAGGCATCTCCTCTCTGAAACACCTCCTACGGTGGAGGGAAGCAGCCCCAGAAGGAGGCAACCGCAGTAACTAGACCTGGGCAGAGAGGTCCCCAGGACAATGGGAGTTCCCGAATCTGTCTGGAGGCCGTCCGTGGCCAGCCTGTGTGCCTCCGCTGCAGTGCTTCAGCCCCATCCAGCCCCCCAGCCCCCCCAGGTTAGACGCCCCAGGGCATAGGGAGTGGGAAGGCCACGCACACCGTCGGGGTCACCTGGGCACTCTGGGCAGGGCCCTGTCACCTTCAGGGAGCCCTCCATCTGCCTCCCTGGGAAACTGGGAATCTGCAGGGTAACCCTTCCCCCTCCAGGAAGGCAGCAGGGGGAAGCCTGCTGGCTGGCAAACCGGCTGTGTGTATGGACAGGCCCTCAATGGCCCTGCCGTGGTGAGCGGGTGGCCTGGCCTTTGTGACTGGCTCTTCCCAGGCTGGCAGGGCTCATGTCCCACTTTGTGGGCGCATGGTAAGCTGCACAGGATGTTCCTCTGACACTTGAGGGTCACGTGGTGTTGGCGCTGGCCGCTGTCGCCTTCCCCTGCTCCAGGGTCCCTTCCTGTCCCTCCTGGGCAGGGGAGTGAGGGTGAAGCGGCCCCTAGGTGGAGGACACCCCTGCCCTTTACCATGTCAGCTCCATGAGAGGCCATGGAGGGGGGTGATGGTGGCCAAAAGGACTCACAAAAGCACTGAGCCAGAGCAGCAGGCAAAGGAAAGAAGAGGCCTCCTGTGTGTGACTCTGTCTGTGGGGACTCCACAGGACACAGTGCAGGGCCGGTTGGGCAAATGATTGCCCGGGGGCAGGGATGGAAGCTCCAGTGTGTCGCTTGGTGGTAGACACGTGGCTGTTCCGGCTGACGCAGCTCATCGGCTGCATGTGTGAACTACACCCTCGTGTGCCACCGGGAAAGGAGCTTCCAGTGTGCAAAACACTATCAGCAAGGCGACCCTGGGACAGAGTTCTCCCGGGAAACTTGCACAAGGAGAGCGCCCAGTCCTTGGACGAAATGGAGTGACCAGGGAAAACACGGGGACTGAGAGAAACAGTCCCCAGGGGTCACGAGGAGAGCTGCCCCTCAGTGAAGGCCCTCGGGTCTCCCCTCTCCTTCCCTCCTTCCAGCTCTCCCAGGAAAAGCTATTCATCCTTTACAAATAACAAGCAGCCGCCCTTGGCCCTCTGGTGAGAGGCTCTCCCGGCCCCCTCCAGGCCCCGGAAGCATCACCGGCCTGGCCCTGGCGTGCAGTGGTGCTTTCTCCTCTGCTCACGCCCACAGCCTCCCGTGGGCTGCCAAGGCAGGTGCTCAGGGCCCGGCCCTGCTGTCCTCTGCCACCTCCGGCCCTATCCCTCTGTCCCTTTCTGCCTCGGGAGCCACTGCGCCTTCAGTGGCTGTCACTGCAGCACAGGCACCTGGCACGGAGGTACGCTCTGGGCAGAGAGGGCTTGTCCTCCCCTCCGCCCTCTCCCTACCAACCGGGGCGGACGCAGTGGGACGCGCGTGGGGCTCCCGCCCGCAGAGGCTGGCCTGTGCGGGCAGTGCCCGCTTGCTCTGCAGGGGCCAGGCTGATACCTGAAGGGCTGTGCTTCCCAGCTGGGCTCAGATGTGGGAGCTGCTTTTCTGGTCCCAGCCGTGCTCCCCGCCTTCGCTCTGTGCTCCCGTGTCTCGGGCATCCCCTGCCTCCCCCTCCTCCCTTCCCCTCCTTCCCCCAGCAGCTTTCTGGGTGCCCACACCCATCCTTCCCCTTATTCCCTCGGTCAAAGGGCAGCAGCAGGACAGAATGAGCCGCATGCCAAGGTCCTCCGGCCCAGCAGGTCCGTCACTCCCCTACCGCTCCCTACCACTGAGGCGCGTGTCTCCCCTCTGCTGGACTCTCCTCGGTCCTCACAGCACGGGGGCCAGGCCTGGGTGACCTCTAACCCCACCCCAGGAAGAGCAATAGGGCAGAGGCCGAAGGGGAGGAAGGTGGGTCAGGCCTGGGAAGGGCTGCAGGGAGGACCCTTGCGAGCTGTCCATTCTCCCTCCTGCTATTTTGTCCTGGAGGCCCTCCAGAGCAGGAGGACCCCAGAGCAGCCCAGTCTTCCTCCAGCCCCATGAGCACCCGGCTGGGAGGCAGGGGCTGGGACGGAGTCCTGGTCAGCATCAACCTGGCTGAGGCCAATTAAGACCCAGGAATCCCTGCCCCTAGCCCTGGGCTCAGATCAAAAGAGCCTGGCCCTCAGAAAGCGGGGCTCCGGGTCATAAATCTGCGGGCCCTTGCCCTCCAGCTAATGAGCTGTCCTGGCTCCAGCGGAGCAGGGATAGGCTGCTGTTTCATTCTGGGGGCATCCGGCCCCGGACCAGGCCCTCGACCCCAGATTGCCTGCCCCAAACCAGCACCCTGCCTTGTAGAGACCGGGCCCTCGGTGCCCACGGATCCCCAGGGCCCAAGCCCTGGAGGGACACGGGGATCTCTGCGCCCTGCGCTCCTGCCTCTCCAGACACATGAGCTGCTCTGTGCCACTGTCAGCACTGCAGGAATTTTAACCGCTAACATCTGGGCTTTGAGGCTCCGGAAGAGCAAACGTCTTCACCTCCTTTGATTCCCTTCACACAGGGGGCTTTTTCCATTTTAATTTGAGGCAACCTCTGACCTGAATTCCCATTCCCACAGATTCCAGATATTTCCTGTGCCCCCACAGAGCCTCCCCAACTAGCCCCACCTGACCAGAGTCCAGCCCCAAATTGTCGCCAAGCTGGGCTGGGGAGCTCCTCTTCTGGGGCCCAGGCCAGCTCGGCCCGCCCTCTGGGTCAGGGATGGCAGTGGGAGCGCCTCTTTTGGGGCCAGGTCAGGGCTGGCAGGCATCTGGGGCCAACCTCCCCTGGCAGGTGGCTTTCAGTAGCAACCGTCGGTGGAGATGCCGCTTGTGCAGGTCATCTGGGAGCTCAAGGGTAGAAGCTGCCAGGTGGCAGAAGAGGAAGCCAGTGGTGGAGCAGAACAGGGCCTCGAGGCTGCCAGCCGGCAGGGTGCCAGCAGACCCGTGAACAGGGTCTGCCCTCCAAAGAGGCATAAGCTAAAGGTGCCCTGGGCTGCGGTTACGGGCATGTGGTGAGTCCCATCTCTGCTAGGAGCTTCTATTCGGCTCACCCCTCTCAGCATGTGGACCCGCAGGACAAAGGCAGCAGCCACAGAGGACAGAGGTGGGACAGCCTGGAGGGGAGGGGAGGGGAGGGGACAGTCTGGCCCTCAGCTCCGCCCCCTCTCTGGCTCTCTTCAAAGCAGCCCTGGGGGGAGCCTGGAAGGCCCCTCACTGGTGCCCACTGGCCGTGCAGCCCATGCTAAGCTGGACAGTGGGCCAGCCACAATGGCAGCTGTGCCCTGGTTCCTGCTGTGGAGCAGAAGAGCAGGGGCAATGTGGGAGCCAGCTCCCGTGGCTTCCTGCAGGTGGACACCTCTCACGGGCGACTGTGACATTAAGGCCTCCCACAAGCCACACCTCGGCACAGCACAGGATGGGGCCCAGCACCGCCCAGCAAGCCTGTTCCTGACAAGTGCCAAGGTCCCCAACCCAAGAGAGCTGGGTGAGAGCCTGAGGCTAAAGGGCACCCAGGCCCACACCAGCCCCAGCCTGTGGGCAGAGGTCCGAGGACAGGACTCCCCAGGAAGGCCTTGTTCCAGCTGCCGACCCCCTCTTCAGGCCATGACTCACCCTACTTCAAGGTCCGGCCCAGTGGCATCACCAATACCTCCACCTTCCCAGCACACCTTCCCACTCCTCTGAGCCAGGGAGGACCTCAGGGGGCGCCCGGCAGCCTCACTCCAAGGGGCAGCTGAGCCTGAGAGGCTGGCTGGCTTCTAGGCCTGAGGCTGGAACTCACTCCTCTGGGTTCTCTGGCCTAAGAGGCTGATCTGGGCGCCGGGGAACGGTGGCTGCTCCGCAGCTCACAAAGCCCTCAGCCTCCCATGTGCCCAGACCCGGAAGCCAGTGTCCAGCCTCCCTAGCTCCAAGGCTGCCCCTGGCCACTGAGGCCAGGAGCCCCAGTCACGGATTGCCCTGTCCCCTCCTGCTGCTAGGGTTCTCTTCCTCAGAGAAATCTGTTGACTTAGTGCAAGTCAAGAACACGAGAGAAGGAACAGGCATAAAATCCCACTAGGAAAATGAGCTGGAGACTGGGCCCCAAAGGGCAGTCAGTGAGGGAGCCCCGCAGACTCCAGAGGTGACAGGGCGGGCAGGGAGGACCCTAACACCTACTGTGCTCATGCGATGCCTCAACTTCAGGAGACAGGAAACTTCCTGTGCTTCTTAGTGTGACCACTGACCGAGCAGACTGGCATCACCCAGGAATGTGTTAGAAATGCAAAATGCAGAGTCAGGCACGGTGGTGCGCACCTGCAATCCCAGCTATGTGGGAGGCTGAGGCAGGAGAAGCACAAGTTCCAGCCCAGCTTGGAGAACTTAATGAAACTCAAAAGAAAAAACTAAAAAAGAGCTGGGGATGCAGCTCAGGGCAAAGGTCCTGGGTTACGAAAGCAGGAAGAAGGATGAAAGAAAGAAAGAAAGAAAGAAAGAAAGAAAGAAAGAAAGAAAGAAAGAAAGAGAAAGAAAGAAAGAAAGAAGGAAAGAAAGAAAGAAAGAAAGAAAGAAAGAAGGAAAGAAAGAGAAAGAAAGAAAGAAAGAAAGGAAGGAAGGAAGAAAGAAAGAAAGAAAGAAAGAAAGAAAGAAAGAAAGAAAGAAAGAAAGAACTGAAACTCTTCAGCTGCCCCTCTGAAAACAGGACAGGCACCTCCACACCCCCATTGGGTCTAATGCTCGCTTAAATGTAAAAAGCATCGCCTCTGTCAGCCAGTCCTGGCCCAGGGACTCACAGCTGCCTCCCCGCCCCGGCCCCTAGCTGGCTGGCTCAGCCAAGCAGACAGGACACAGGGTTGGGGGTGCTCTGGGGTCAGGCAGCCTCAAAGTCACACAACACCCGCCTGCTGACACCGCCTGCCCACGCGGGATTCTGTGTGGGTTCCCCTGCCCTGTGAAGCAGTAAAATGCAGCTCACACTCCGCTGACCCACATCCCTGGTGCCTCGTGGCAGTCACCCAGCAAGACACCTTTTTAAAATTTTGCACACGTGATTATGTAGGCTGGTGCTTGCATGTCACAGGCCCTTCCCAGGATTCCTGCTTCAAATCCAACCTCCCCCTGCCTCACTGGGGTCCACACCGGCTAGCCCTCCCCGTTTCCCTGTGTCTACACTGAGCAGAGCTCGCACTCCAGATGGACCGTGTCCTAACTGTCCTGGCGCCCGGTTCAGGTGTCCCGTTCCTCTCTCCTGCTCCTCAGCCTACAGACTGCTGTCAGGTTTCAGATGATATAATACCCAGCAGACAAAACACCTTTGTTGGTTGGAGTTTGAGGTCATTTCATGACAGCGCCCTCTAAGCCATCCCTTTAGAGGCCTGCCGGGTCCCGGTCCTGTGTCACCCATGCGTGCCAGGGCCCTGGGCCCCGCTGCCCCCCGGGGCAGCCCAGCAGAGGCTCTGAGACCACAGCCCCACCTCGCCCCACCCAGGCCCGCGGCTCCTTCGTGCCACCCCGGCTTCTGTCTTGTCCCGAGGCCCAGCTTCACTGTGTACTTGGTTTTCTGTAGCATTCCGGAAGAATGTCACCTGACAGGCACCTGGCTTTTCCAACGTAACCACTTAGGACTAAGAAAAACCTTTCCAAAACATAGTAGATTCCTCTTTACCTCTTGGAATAGAGGAAAACAGTCATAAAGCAGACTTTTCTTGGGGTTTCTGAATAATAATTATTTTTTGGAGTCACAGTTTTTAATGACTCAAATAAATTACATGTTCACAGTAGGAAAAAATAGAAAATACAGATTAAACAAGAAAAGAATAGCATCAAAACTATGCAAAAGAATGAAGAGCTGAGGATATAGTTCAGTGGTAAGGTAAACCAGAATGTGCTTGTCTCAAATTTGCTAGGTCCTGGGTTCAAGCCCCAGCACTGTAAATAAAAAAAAAAAAAAAAGTTTTTCCCTCATATCTGACTAGCCAAAGAAAATGGCTAATAATCTTTTGTTGTCTAACTGTGCCAGTGTTCCTCTAAATAAACACACATCCCAGTTTGGGGCATACATCAGTCTTGTTATTTAATAACTGCTTGGGCTTCTATGTACCCACATTAGCCATCGCATCACTCTCTACCCTTTTTCCCTCCCTAACTGCAAATCACAGCTGAAGAGAAGCTGGAGAATCCAGCGGTCCGGCCGCCGGCTCTGGCACTGCCCGGGGTCTCTGTGGAGCTTGATCTTGAGTGCCTGCCGAGCTCTGCCTCACTGGTCCCCCTTCAGTTCAGGCCAGTGCCCAGCGCTGGGCTCCATGGTCCTCCCTACTTCAGTCATGTTCCCAAACAGAGATTGCACCAGGTAGCCCAGGGCAGCAGGGCTTCTACCCTCCAGCACGGTGCGTGCTCCAGGCATGCAGAGGCCTGGTTCTGCCCTCTTCTTTCCTGGTGTCACCCCCTGGGCTGCTCGGGACACCCCTTGTTGAGACATTTCATCACAGTGTCGGGGAGGAATTCTGACTCTGAAGTGGAAGAGGTCTGTCTTTCCGCCCCTTTCTTCCTAAGTGTTCCTTGGCCCCAAGCAAATAACTCACTCGTTCTTCCACGCAGGGCCCGGAGGGGCCTATCTTTGGCAGGCCACCAGGACCGCCTTACTATCCTACCAGCCTTCCCTGTGAGTAACCAAGAAACACTTCCCCAAGTGAAGAAGGCCTGCTCTTCACCAGTTCAGGAAAGAAGGAGCTGATGGCAATAAAGGAAAGAAAAGTCCTGACCTTCCGACCTACCTGGAACCAGTGAGTCTACCAGTGCCCATTTCCAGGTGAAGACACTGGGATTTCTACTCGCCTCTCAAGAAGCGAAGTGCCCAGCTTCGGTGCTGCACATTTTGTCACGAACTGGCTTCCTGCCGCACTGGGTGGGCTCCACTCTTGCTAGGAGGGCAGGAGCCTCCCAGCAGCCCCAGCCCCAGCCCCAGGCCATGCAGCCTCGAGGTAGCTGGTGAGCACTTCGTGCTGGGCTGGGACAGTCCCTGAGTTAGTGTCCTGCTGGGCCACCAAGAATGAACGGATAGGTGGTTTGTTATGCATTTAGGCGTGGATGCCGTGACACCATGTGAGACAACTCGATGTCATTTTCCAGATGAAAGAAAAGGAAACCGAAGGGGTTGTCGTGCTTGGGAACCGTTCCCTCCTCCAGCTCCTCTCTCCCCCTGAATTCCCTCCACCAGTGAGCCCCGCACTTACCATGAGGCTGGCCCCGTTCCCGCTGCATTCTGCTGGCTGAGGGTGAGAGGTCGTTGGCATCTTTCTCACCTCGACTCCAGCCTTGAGGCCACAGCTTCTGCACCAGGGGTTCGGGGACGTGGGGCGAGTGACCACCAATCCTGTGATGAGCCTGACCCGGTGCTGCCCTCAGGGACCCATGGCCGCACACACCCAGTCTTCTGGTCCCCAGGCGGAGTGGGACAGGTGTCCATCTCACCTGATAGGTCTGCAGGGCAGGAGACCAGGAGGGAAATGTCCATGACTCCAGCATGGGGACCCCGAAGCTGGAAGAGAGCAGGAGAACCCGCCCAGGGCAGAGGCCCAGGGGACATGGAGGAGTCCTTGCCTTGGGCCCCTGCAAGGAGGTGGACTGGGGCACTCACAGCTCACAGAAAGCCTGCGGGGAGGAGGCAGCCGGGACAGGGGCCACAGATTTGTCCTGAAGCAGCCTGTGCCCAGCGAGCGTGTCCCTGTTACACCGAGGGTTTACCCACGCGGTCTCGGGAGAAGGTCTCTCGTCCTCGCACATTCTCTGCTGTTGCCTTTCCCCCAGGAGACCCTCCCCACATCCCTCTGCCTTTACCAACTGCATCAGTGTATGGGGTCTGCTCCAGAGCCCTCAGTGGTTCCCACCGCTGCTGAGGTGAGGTCAGAATCCCATAGCTGGCGTCTTCCACTGTGGGGAGGGCACTCGGCCACTGCCTGGTGCAGCCTGACTTACACCTGCTGGCTGGTGTGAAAATCAATGGGGCCCCTTTCAGGCGAGGCAGTGTGGTAGTTTAGAAATAGCTCCGATGGGCTGGGGATTTAGCTCAGTGGCATAAGGGTCTGCCTTGCAAGCACATGGTTGTGAGTTCTATCCCTGGTATCGATAAAAAAAAGAAAGAGAAAGAAATAGCTCCGACAGGCCTCTAGGCTAACTGCCCACTGTCTCCCCTCAAGTCTACTGACCTCTGGCTTAAGATGAGAATCACTTGAGGAGTTTCGAATAAACACTGTCTGCTTCCTGGGCTCACCCCAAAACAAGGGAGCTAAAACAAAGTCTCTGGGGGCAGGGGCCAGGCTTTGGTAGTTTTGTTACCATTTTGGTTTTTATTTGAGAGAAGGTCTCACTGTGATTCTGAAGCCAGTCTCGAACTCCTGGGGTCACAAGACGCTCCCGCCTGTTTCCTAAGTAACTGAGACAAGTGCATGGCACCGTGCCAGTGTGGGCTTCGTGTTTGTTTGTTTGTTTGGTTGGCTGGGTTTTTTTTTCGTTTGTTTTCCTTTTCCTTTTTTTTTTTTTTTTGTACAAGGAATCTAACCCATGACCTTGCACTTGCCAGGCAGGTCCTTGTGCTGCTGAGCTAAATCCCCAGCGCTGTTTCGTTTGTTTTAAGCCTCTGATGAGCAGCGGGGTTGACGAGAACTGACCTAAGTAAACCAGCGTCCGGGGACCGCATCCCATCCATTCCTGCCCCGGTGTACTTGGTCACTTGTTCCCATGGCCCATCATCCACCCAGGTCCTCGTCTAGCTGCCAAGGCCAAGGCCAGCCCCAGTACTGCTCCCCCTTCCCTGTTCCTGGCCTCCCTGTTCTCACAGCCCAGTTCTGTGTGTCCCTGTAAAGGGGGGCTCTGTGCTGCCGCCCTTGCGGTCTGTGAGCTCCATGAAGGAGCAGAACAGAGCGATGGCTGGCGACTCCGGCCCAGACCTGAGCTGTGCGGAGCTGTGCACTGCCTAGGCTGTGGGCAGCACCAGCACACGCAGGCTGCCTCTGTGCATCGCGCGCTCCCGTGTGTGTCCAGGCACGCCTTCCTCCATCCCTTCAGCTTTGTGTTCTGCGTCCCCCCCTGTGACCCTGGGGAGGCCAGTTACCACCCTTGCACCTGAGACACCTGACGAGCTGATTGGCAAATAAGTGACAGACAGATAAAGGAGGGGTGGGACAGTGAAATAATAGTCAGTCACCAAAAAGAAACAGTGCTACGGGAGGGATAAACCTGGAAAGCGTTGTGCCTGGTGAAGGACGCTGGCAGCCCCCAAAGCCCTAAACTGTGTGCTCGTGTGCAGCACTCCAGAACGGGCGACTCCACAGCAACCTCCAGGGAGCAGTTCAGTGCCGCCAAGGCTGCTTAGGAGGAGCTGGGGCTGACCCCTCCCTACGAGATGAGGGTTTCTTTTGGGAAGACAGAAGTGCTCTGAAATCGGATCGGGGTGATGGCTGTACAACTTTGTGAAGATACAAAAATTTTAAAATTGTATATTTTAAAATAGTGAATTTATGGGATTTGACTTATATTGTAATATAAAAGAAATACTGTGGCTGATGAATTTTTCCTCCTGTACTCTGTAAAGTTTAAATTGTTTTCCTATTCACAAGAGTCACCGGGAGTGTGGCTCACGGCCCGTCCTCCGCTTCCTCCTGGAGCTGTGAATGGAGGCCACGGGCCCGCCCAGGAATCTGTATTTGATTGCTGGATTCTGTGAGCCACTTCCCCGCTGCCCCAAGGCCTGGGTCAGAGAATTTCTGAGCAAACCTCAGAACCTCAGAAGACAAATAAAATTCTTAAACCTATTATTTCAGGGGAAAAAAGCTGAAGATTTCAAACACAACCAAAACTTTGTTTTTGGTCTGCTTCTTATTAAAAACAGCCTGGGACCTAAAGAAACCCCATCAGGAGTCGGTAATGAAGTAATCATGATCATAATAAAAGAACAGAATGGAAAAACTGCCTGGCCTCAAGGAAACCACAAAAAAACTGTCTTCTGCCTCCAGTGCCCAACCGTGCTATTTGGATGGACTAGAACGCACCCCATCGGCCCGGGGAAGCGGAGCTGGACATCAGGGAACCACTGCCCACTGGCCCTGTCCACACCGTGCCTGAGTCTCTTCCCCTACATACTCGAAACCCTGGGCGTCACTAAGCACCCCGTGATTAGGCTGGCTTCGGGGTTACGAGGAAGCGGAGCTGTAAATCGGTATTAGATGTGATCAAAAGGCATGTCTGCATGCAATTATTTTGTTTTCAGACCAGCGTCCAGAGGCACCGGCTTTAAAGTGCCGGCTAGGTCACGTGGGGCTCTCACAGACACAGGCTCCTGGGACTCCGTCCATCCGCTGGAAAGGCAGACAAAGGCCGGGCTCGCTCCTTACTGCTTCTTTGTCGCAGGATGGAGCCTCAGCCCAGCAGCTCAGAGGACCATCTCCACCCTCGCCCCGGCCCTTTCCCGCCTACCGCAGGAGGAAGTCTTCTAATAACCTCTTGCCCCCGGAAAGTAGCAGTTACTGTAATTTGAGAACAGACATCCCTTGCTGAACAGAAATTCAGTTAACAAAGCTCCAAACTGAATAAGGGGTGAATGAAGGGAAGTCACATTCGTGAGCCACGTCCACTGAGTTGGGTTCTGCACTGGCAATTTCACTACACTTTGGCAGTTCGCTCGACAAGTTGTGACAAGCACCCCAAATGGAGACGGGCTTGTCCTGTATGATACCAAAGGCCCCGAGGGCCTGAGTCACAAGGTACACGAGTGCATTGCTAGTGGAATAAAGTGAAAGGGCTCCTCGAGGGAACGATGCAGGAAACAGAACCTAAGGAAGCAGGTGTCCTGCGAGCCAAGGGTCCACCTGCAGCCGCCACCAGCTGAGCCTACACACTGCTGAGGGCCGGGGAGACTCCGCGCAGGGAGCTGCCGTGCTCCAGCGGCGTCAAGCCCGGGCGCTGTGCTCGGGAGGAGCGTTCACACAGGCTGCGCTATCGCCACCCTAAGTCTACCAGGCCAGCCGTCTCTGTGGCTGCCTTTTCCTCCCTCCCTGGGTTCCAGCCATATAGCACCTGTCTGCCCCCGTGGAGACCATGTCCCTTCCTTCCACAGCCCTCTGCTCCTGCCCGCCCTCGGCCTGCCCTTTCCAGAACCCCTTCTCCTTGCCTCGCTCGTCGGCCTTCCGTAGAGGGAGACAGGACCTTGGCAGGCTCACCCCCGGCATCCCCACAGCCCAGCACAGTGCCTGGAGCTCACCCAGCGCTCAGAGGACAGCCATCGAGAGAATGGCCGGCCGGACATGAACGCAGACCTCACACTTTGGTTCACACCTTGCTTTCTCGGTCCAGCCTTCCCAGGGCCACATCCCCCCACCGTGGACCTACTTTCTCTTTATCATATGCACACATCATGCCAACATCCCCCGTTAGAGTGCATTGCTGTTCACACTTTGCAGATCCTGCTTTTTTGTTTTTGAACAAATTGAAGGTTTGTGGCAACACTGCATTAAGCAAGACCATCAGCGCACTTTCCCAGTACCCTGTGCTCATTTCATGTCTCCGTGTCACATTGTGGTAGTTCTCATATTTCAAGTCACACAGGTACCTGGGTTCACAAATCTGAAGCAAAGGTGAGGGCAATGGTCGGAAAAGAATGAGACCCCACGAATAGGGATGGACGTGTAAGGGAGGACCCTGAGGAACGTGAAGATACTGAATTTCTGGATGCTAATGAAGTTATTTTGCCAGAGGGAGAGATTTCCCCACCTCCACCCCCTGCTGTCCTGGAGTCTCCCAGTATACTGGGGAAGCTAATCCTGTGTTGACTAAACAGGATTATGCTGATGACCCTCAGGGCTCACCTTCAACACCTGTTTTTGCCTCCAGGCCCATAACCAGGCTCAAACCACAAAAAGCTCCTAAAGCTGAGATCCATAATGTGACCCATGAAGAG
This sequence comes from Dolichotis patagonum, assembly GCA_004027295.1. Taxonomy (NCBI): domain Eukaryota; kingdom Metazoa; phylum Chordata; class Mammalia; order Rodentia; family Caviidae; genus Dolichotis; species Dolichotis patagonum. Next base: position 58,217 of record PVJX010009775.1, read on the forward strand.
GTCCGCTATACTCCCAAAGAACTCGGGTTTTCCAACTCTTAGAGGCAGAGGCCTAATGAACAAGCATGGGACTGGACTTTAAGAGTGTGGGATAATGGCAGCAAAAACATACACCAGGATTAGGCTGAATTTGTGGGCCCGTTAAGTATGGATTCTGAATTCAATGTTGCAGCCCGTGGGGTAAAGAAAGGTGCTAACGGTTTATCTGGCTGGCTGGCACGAGTACGGCTCAAAGGACGCCATTGTGAATGAGTCGGAGGCGCCTGGTATTCCTGGTAGTACTGATGAGGGGATTCCGAGGCTCAGGGAAACGGGAATGACGAGTGTATCCGTCCTGTTAAACCTGATCCTCCATACGGGGATGACCCGGGTAGTGTACCCCTCACCAGCACCTTGAGAAGCAGATTTGTGAGGGGGGCACCAGCATTCCTGGAGGGTCCTGTCACTGCTCTTCTCTGTATGCCAGACCTTACAGTGCGGACCGCGGTTACTCACTGAGGACATTTAAGGGCAGTGGGCTTGACTGGGTCCCGGAGTGGCAGAGGTCACGTGGCAGCGCTCAGTCGCTAAACGCAGAGCCCCTGTACTTACTATAGTGAACAGCAGAAGCGGAACAAAGACCAGAATAATCTGACACGTGCAGACCTATGGCACTGGCTGATTAGCCATGGCATTCCCAGAAGTGAAATAGAGGAAGCCTACAAATTTTTACCAGATTTATACAATCAAAAAATGTAAGGGCAAAGGAACAGAACCTTACTTCAAATCATGGTAACAGGGAATCACGGTTCCCAGATTTGAGTCAGTTTACAGACTCAGCACCCCTGGAATGACGGGGAGGCCAGGTCCCCTTGGAGAAGGATTCTGATGCGCCAAAACTTTATACTGTTAATCTTTCTCCCATCCTTCCCCAGAGGGACCTAAAGCCCTTTGCCCAAGTAACTGTCCACTGGGGGAAGGGGAATGATCAGACATTGCGGGGACTGCTGGACACTGGTTCTGAACTAACACTGATTCCAAACGTCATTGTGCCCTCCAGTAAGAGCAGAGGCCTATGGAGTTCAGATGATCAATGGAGTTTTTGCAAAGGTCCGACTCACAGTGGGTCCAGTAGGTCCTTGGATTCACCCTGTAGTCACTTCCCCTGTTCCGGAATGTATAATTGGAGTTGATGTACTTACTACTTGAAAGAACCCTCACACTGGTTCCCTAACCTGTAGTGTGAGGGCTATTATGATTGGGAAGGCCAAATGGAAGCCACTAAAGTTGCCTTAGCCTGGTAAAATAGTAAACCAGAAGTAGTATTGCATTACTGGAGGGATCCCAGAGATTAGGTGCCACCATCAAGGACTTGAAGGATGCAGGGGTGGTGGTTCCCACATCTCCATTTAACTCCCCATGTGGCCTGTGCAGAAGACAGACGGGTCTTGGAGAATGACAGTGGATTACCGTAAGCTGAATCAGGTGGTGACTCCAATTGCAGCTGCGGTACCAGATGT